>RJWT010007213.1:0-22216 GCA_004365215.1 Cuniculus paca | reverse complement strand
GCTGAGAGGGCTGCCAGCACTTCATCTCTACCCTACTTCCCGTTGCTGTGGAAAAGCCCAGGCATGGATTCATTCTAACATTAAAGTCACCACTGCTGTGCTCGCTTCAGCCGCATGTAAACTGAACTCACTACTGTTAGTGTGGCACAGTGATCCATGGCTGTAATGCCAGCTGCTCAGCAGGCTGAGGCAGGAAGATCAAAAGTTCAGGACCATCCTGGGCAACATTTTAGACTCCGTTTCAAAAAGAAGAAAATTTTTAAAGGGCAGAGGATGTAGTGAAATGGCAGAATACTTGGTGTGCCAAACTCCTGGGCCAGTTCAATCCCTTTACTGAAGAAAAAAAAAAGAAAAAGACATGGCTTTTTTCAGGAAGAAGTGCTCGGCAAGGTGACCTGAACAGTGTCCACTCACACAAGCCAGGTCGGTGATTGACCCTGTCTGACTTGTGGGAAATAACTGAAGGTTCTGAACCAAGGGATTTGCTGCTTCTCAAGTATGAACTAGGAGCTCCATTAGGATAGAATTGGCTCATCTGTTGCTCTCATGTAAGATAAGCCACATCGTTTTGATTATGGTGTGAGAAGTGGTACCAGGGAAATCTAAAGTTAACATTAAAAATTCTTCTTATCCTTGGTTTAAAAACTTTTTTCTATTTAAAAACAGGTCGTTTTATGCCACCAGAAAAAGTTCACAAAGATCTCTTTAAAGGCTGGCAAGTTCCATTTCATCATCCAGTGTACCCCGCAGTGAAGCGGTATAATCATAATCGGACACTTCTACAGAAGTTACGCATGGAAGATCGATTTAAGAAGAAAGAAAAACTACTCAGGAAGAAATTAATTGCAAAAGGAATTGATTATGATTTTCCTTCATTGGTAAATATTTCATCATGAAACTTTGTGGTGATTTTTCTTACATTTGAGCTTTGCACCTCATTAGTAAAACATGGTCTGTGTTTTTGTGAATTTTTTTTTTTTTCCCCCCGGCACTGGGGATTGAACTCATGACCTCATGCTTGCCAGCCAGGCGCTTAGGCCACTGAGCTAGATCCCTGGCCCTTGTCTTTTTGAGACAGGGTCTCACTATGCCATTCAGGCTGGCCTTGAGCCCACTTTTTAGCCCAGGCTGGTCTCAAACTCACAACAATCCTCCTGTCTCAGCCTCCCAAGTGCTGGAATTATAGGTGTGCGCCACCACGCCTGGCTTTGTGATTGTACAGTAGCCCGGTGCTCATTGATACTTGGTCGAGGGGCGGCTTTGCAGTGCTGGAGACCAGCCCCAAGGCTCTTGTGTGAGGAGCACATGCTCTGCTGGCTACACCCCCAGCCCCAAATACAAGATTTTGACTAAGCACTTGGAACGTTGCTTTGGGGTTTCTTCCTAAAAACTTAAGAGATTGATGCTATCATTTCCGTTATAAAGAAGAAACTTAACTTCTGTTACCTCTTCTTAAGTTGGAAGTTAAGCCACTGTTTAACCAAAAGGTATAATGTACTTAGATTACCATTTAAAGGTGACATTACCAGAATTAAATAATGTTTGGTTTACTGTGTGCTATAAGTAAATTTCAGGACTATAAATTGATCCTTTTTATGGTACTCTAGTTATGTGTTTTTTACTATAATACATGAGTGTGGATCTTTCAGAATGCTCAAATAGGAAAAGGTCTTACTTTTTAACTAAATCTTGAGATTGTTTTTGAACTTCATAGAACCTATGTGCTTATTTCTAAAAAAGCTAATTAGTTGGTAAAGGATGAGCTCTTTAACCCTGTCCAGAAATTAAATGACTGAGTTAATCTCCTTCAACCCACTTTCTGGTTGTTAACCTTTACCAAACACAACCACAATCTTAAACTGTACTGGGCCACCATACTGATGTTTAGAAACTAGGACATTGAACCCTGAAAGTAGGCATCAAGTATTTTTCCTGTACCCAGTTCGTTGCTTAGTAGAGAAACAGGCTGACTGCCAGGATTTTGAACTTAGTTAGAATGGGTCTGCAGGCTTAGCCTTTAAAACTTTTTATTTATTTGAGATTTTACCGAAGGCGGAGTGGGGGGGGGTCCAAACACTAATCAGAAATCTACAAATTGCCAGGTAAAATTTCTATTTATATAGGCACCACATAAGAGGAAGGACTGGGAACATTGCTCAGTGTTAAAGCACTTGCCTGGTATGGACAAAAACTGGGTTTCATCATCAGCACTGAAAAAGGGGAAGAGGAATATAATCAGGACTACTGTAATTATGAATATGAAAATTATTAAAAGTCTTAAATTTATTTCAAGGTTTTATCTACTAAGAAGAAAGAGGTTTCTACCAAACAGAAAAAGGCTTCAGACATACCTAAAAAGAAGAAGAGAAGAGTTTCAAAAGGCTCTTCTGTCACTCCTGATAAGACTGTGGACAGCCAGGTAAGATTGTCTCAATATTCTGGGCACCAGGTATTGTAGAAGTAATTTAAAGCAAGAAAAGCACTTTATGCTATTGTCATTTTGTTACAATTTCAAATTTAATAATGCGGACATTTTTGGTTATCCTCAATTGGTAATTCAGCAATTTTCTACCTAAAACTTAAACATATTCCAATTAATGAATTTTCATACTGAATGTTCAGGCTGATTATTTATCTGGAATTGTGTCACCAGAAGACTGAAGTGGGCCTAAAATGACATGAGACAGTTTGTCATAGAAAGGAGGTGATATTTTGGTGTAAAGTCATTCCTAATACTGTACCACATTGGCGCATTGTAATCCTCTGCTGGTTGATTCCAGAGCACCACACCAGTTTGCACACCAACATTTTTGGAGAAACGAAAATCTGAAGTAGCTGAAATGAATGATGATGAAGATGATGAAATAGTCTTCAAACAGCCTGTGTCCAGCATCAAAGAGATGCAAGAGATTCCAACACCCACTCGTTCAGGGAAAAAAAGACAAAGGCGAAAAAAAAGCAAACAGTGATTCTGAATGTATTTTGTGCAGTGTATCTTACCAAAAAATGTGATTGGTCGTAAGGACCAACTACTGTGTTATCCCAGATACAACCAAATCAACCAATAATGAGACTTTCAGAGGAAACATGCTGGCTGTTCAAGGTCAGTGAGGAAAGCAGTCAGTGATTTCAGCTTGTCTGCCCTTGCTGGGACATTGGGGTGCATTGCAGCCTGCAGCGGTTGCCCTCACAGTGCCTTTGTCTTGGTCTCCTACTGCTCTGTTCATATTCTTGTTACCCCCCCTTGGTTTACCCTGCCTAAACGTCCCTATTAACTGCAGGTTTAAGTACTCCAGTGTCGTGGCCTTGTGCCACCAGCAAATAAAGGTCATCAAACTTCCTTGACTCGCTGTATGGTTGTTGTGCTTACTCAACCCCTAAAAGGTGCTGTTGACTTCTGGTGACTGAAGCCCTGCAGGTGAGTGAGAAGTCAATCAAGTGTTAATGCAGATTCAGAAATGTCGCCTTCTACCAATGTCACATTATTTTCCAGTGCGTTAAAATGCACATGCAGTTAAAAGACCGTTAGCCTTGGGAAAAAATAGATTTCCTTCCACCCTGTAAATTTCTCATACCCTGAAATACACTTTTGTATTAGCTAATCGAGATTTGTTAAAAGACACCCATCACCATCACACGTCTTTTCATCAGTATTCGTTAAATCTGTGGTACAAGGTACTGGAGTAGGTGTTCTGGTGCAAAATGTAAAAAGTAATGTAAATTAGTTCTGGAGTAGGTATATAAAGAGCAGATACACCTAAAATAGAATCGTTCTGGACACAGGATTTCAGTTTTTATTGGAATGAATGGGACACAACTGCTTCCTTTTTTATACTGTCACAACTTCAGGGAAAAAACACCAACGTGGCATAGATGAGACTTTCAGGTTCACCAGGAGAAAGGCTGCAGTGGGGTAGAAGCCACTCGGCCGGTATTTCTGAAGCATTTTCAGTAAGCAGTCTGTAACCGGAGCTGCATAGAAATGCATATAGTTTTGGTCTGCAGTGGGTAGAACCCAGGGGCGTGGGCACCTCTGAGCAACACTCCCTGCCTCAAAATGCGTCTTTTTTTAAGGGAAAGCGGTCCATAAGAGTACTAATGCTGCAGAATGATACGTTACTTTTCCTGTTCCTGGTTTTTAAAAATTAATACAGGCATATATTGAGCAAACACTAGAGGACAAAAACGGGAATCCACTGACCAGGTTTAACTGGTACCAGAAGTTTAAGATGCAGTGGGAAATTACTGGATAAACTGCACAAGTTTGCGCAGATGTCTTAGCTGGGCACACTGGCGCACATGCCTGTAATCCCAGCACTCGGAAGCTGAAGCAAGAAGACTGTAAGGTAGAGCCTGACCTGGGCAATTTAGCAAAGCCCTAATTCAAAACAGTGAAGGCACTAGGGATATAGCTCGGTTTGAAGGTCCAAGGTTCAATTTCCAGTACCACAAAAAATGAGTGAATGAATTTGTATAAATAGATGAATACACTTGGCAGATTTAAGGTGGGGTTTTCTGTTACTAGTATTACTTGGTGTAGAGTGACCATGTGCAGTTGTTTACTGTGACAAAACTGTAGTGAAGAGTGAAAAATTAGGGCAGT
Organism: Cuniculus paca; assembly: GCA_004365215.1. Taxonomy (NCBI): domain Eukaryota; kingdom Metazoa; phylum Chordata; class Mammalia; order Rodentia; family Cuniculidae; genus Cuniculus; species Cuniculus paca. The sequence goes on along the minus strand of RJWT010007213.1, from coordinate 17,613 downwards.
ATAAGCTCCCAGACCTTATTTTAATGATCAAGGCTGTTCTTCAGGACAGGCAGCTGGCTACCGTGTGAGGGCTGTGCTTCGAAATACTGCAGTCCCTGCTCCACTGTTAGGTCACTTCTGCTTCCTGTAGGCAGAAGTCATCGCATGGCCGTAAGCCACTTTTCAGGTCATCCTGTAGCCCACGTGATTACAAAGTGTGTGGTTCATGGGCCAAGTCCAGCCAGCTACCTGTCTTTCTCCATGGAAAACGATGGTCCAGATTTTAGGGTCCATACATCAAACTTTACTGGCCTGCTGCTGCCACACTGTCTGTGGCCGCTTGTGCTATAAGAGTTCAGCTGTGACAGACCAGACCATATGTGGTTCTTTCTGCTTAGCACTACTACCAGGTACGCTACACACTGCAGTGTTGGCATCTGAACACACTTGTGTGATGTGTATCATGTATTGGTCAGCTTTCCGATTGCTGGAATGAAATACCCAACACCCACAACTTGAAGTTTGCTTTTGCTCACACTCTGAGAAGTTTCAGTCAGTTCAGCTGCTTCCGAGGCAGAAACCACGGCAGACGGATGCAGCAGGGCAGAACCGTTCAGCTCATGGTGTCCAAGAAGCAGAGGGGTGGTGCTCAATGCAGTCACAGTCATTAACTGTCACATCATGGAACTGTGAGTATAACATGTTTTATTATCAAAGTAGGTAAAGCATTGTGTTTATTTCACAGTGACTCCACCTGTGCTAGAAAAATGTATGTCGACACAGGGGTCCATTCATCCCTAACTCCCGGACCCCAAGAAAGCAACACAAGAGTTAACTGCTTATGGGGATATCTCAGTACCTAGTTTCTTTTTGTTTGGGGGTTTGTTGGATACTTTGTGCTTTATTTTTTGTTTTGAGACAGGCTCTCACTGTAATTCAGGCTGGCCTCCAGTTCACAGGGATCCTCTTTCCTCATCCTCCCTGAGCTGCTAGGGTTACAGGTGTGTATACCACCCTGACTACCATTGTACCCAGTTGATTGAGCTGTAAGTAAAAGTAAGCTTAGCAGCGGCTCTTTAGCCAAGCAAAGAAAGCCGTTCACCGCAGTCAATTGTGTGTGATTGTAACAGCCTGAGAAAAACTTAAAAGAGCATTAGCCTTAAAGGTACACAGTTGAAGAGGTAAGGAAACTGCATCACTAGCCAAATTGTAAACTAAGGCAAATGATTTTAAATGCCTTTCATTGGTTCTGAATGGGTTAACCTGTTTACCCGATACCCTGAGCTGAAATTATTCAAGAGTCAATGTCAACCAAGTGACGGACTGACCAGCTCATCCCAGTTTGCCTGGAGCTTTTCGGATTTTAAAATTAGAAGTCAAACATTGTGGACATTTCCTCAGTCTCAGTTTGAGAGAGTCTGTCACCCTAGAAATGAACGAAGATTTAGCCTCTATCAGGAATCGCTGTGGAGCAACTATGATCAAAAGTATTTTCAAAAAAAGTGGAAGGAACCGGGCTTGGTGGCGCACGCCTGTAATCCCAGCAGTTGGGAGACTGAGACAGGAGGATCATTGTGAGTTCAAGACCAGCCTGGGCAACAAAGTGAGCTCAAGGCCAGCCTGAATGGCATAGTGAGACCCTGTCTCAAAAAGAAGGAACGGGGATCTAGCTCAGTGGCCTAAATGCCTGCCTGGCAAGCGCAAGGTCATGCGTTCAATCCCCAGTGCTGCAAAAAAAAAAGTGTAAGGGCTTTGGCAGTTGGATACTTTAGCAGTCACAAGGTGTTATTGAAACTTTCTGGGTTTAGGGCCAAGGTTTACCATTTCTGAATGAGAAGCATCCTTGATTACTTTCTGAAAGTGGAATAGCTTCAGGAAGTAGCTTGTGCTGCAGACTGAATGTTTCTAATAAATGTAGCTTAGAATTACAAGTCAGCACCACTCAGAATTGAAACTCAGTCTTTTTTTTTCCCTCTCTACATTAGGGATTGAATCCAGAGCATGCACACTGAGCTATGTCCCCTGGCATGCGCGTGCGCGTGCGTATGTATGTGTGTGTGACAGTATCTTGCTAAATTGCTCAGCCTGGGGTTGAATTTTTGGTTCTCTTGTGTCAGCTTCCCAGTCCTGGGATTACAGAAGCCCAGTTTGTTAAGTCATTTTTGATGACCAATATTTGAATTACAAGCAATGTCGGCCTGCTTTTATATATTTCTTGTGCTGTCAGAAGTTACAGTAAAGTGAAGCCAGATGTGGTGCACACCTGTAATCCAGTGCTGAGGAGGCTGAGGCAGGAGAATCACAAGTTGAAGGCTAGCCCGAACTACATAAAATAAACCTTGTATCAAAAAAAAAATCGTTAAAATGACATCCTCAGCATTTGCCAAGCATGTGGTGCATGCCTGTCATTCCAGCATTTCAGAGGCTGAGGATTGCTGTGAGTTTGAGGACGGCCTGGGCTACACAGTGAGTTCAAGGCCAGCCTGAACTACATAGCAAGACCCTGTCTCAAAAAACAAAAAACTACAAAAAAATCCACAAAATTTGCAGCAGATCTTGTCCAAAGTATAGTTTCAGCAATTTTCAAGTTTCAGTACAAGTACAAAGAAAAATTTTCTATTTCAAAATCCATGTAACTATGGAATTACAAAATTTCTGCTTATCTTTCAGCTGAAGGTGACCAATGTAATGGTATGCTAGGAAATGGTTAGAGAAGAAGGCAGTAGAATTCTATAAATGCCTTCTGAGTGAAGAATGTACTCAAGTTATGCTTGGGAATATTAGTAATGTGTGTGAAGACATGAGATAAAATACATGAAATCATTACAGACCAGCATGAACAGGCAAACATTTTGCAAGTTATTTTGATAAGAAACAGTTCATCTACAAAAATTAAAACGTGAATCTTCATGACCTGTGGTTAGCTGAAGAGTTCTTAGATGTGATACCAAAAGCATAGTCCATTTTTAAAGATCAATCAGTTTACTTACTGTGCGATTGCTAAATATGTAGCTTCTGTGTTTTGTACATACTCAAGACTGGCTTCCATCCCTGCACAAAAAAATAAAACTTGCCTGAGGAAAAATACTAAGAAGAAAAATCACAGACTGGGTGAAAATCTCTGCAAAGGACTTTTCATCCAGAACGGACCCCTTGATGACCCACTTGTCAAGGGAGCCCAACTGCCTCCTGACTATGATGAAAAGTAACACACTACTTTAAGCACTCGTGTTCCCTTTGAAGGACTTGGCATGGAATGAGCTGTGTGCTCATCAGCACCATTGAATCCGTTTGCCTGTGTCAGACGCTGTCGTAAGCATCTAAAATCTATTAACATGTATTAACAACTTTGAACTAAATATTACTCTTCCCATCCAATAGGAGGAAGCAAAAGCCCTGTGAGCTTACGTAACTCAGTATGGTGACTCACTTAAATTCACTCAGGTGCTTAGAGTTTAAACGGGGTACGCAGGAACGCCAGATGGTTGGCGATGGAGAGGAAAGAGCCTCGACCTGGACATCTTGCGTTCTCTGAATTGTGCGCAGGCAGCGCAGGCATGGGAGGAGGCGGCCAGCATCACCTGCAGAGCTCGGCCTTGGAGTGATGCAGGCAGTGCCGCACTAGGCGGCAGTAGATCCCAAGCATTGAAACCCGGCCCCGGCACACTCGCAGATTGGCAAACGCTCAGAACTCTTAGAGGGCTTTTTACTGGAATGTAAATACATTTTTTAAAACGATGTTCTCAAAAGCGTTTTGTGCACACACAACAACCACCCCAATTTCCAGGAAAGTAGAGGGAAGAAACTACCATAATCAAACGACTTTTAAGTAATTGGATATTTCAAAAACATATCAACAATTATTGAAATATATGCCACAGGAGTTTAGTACAAATGCTGGTAACTCGAACAGTGAAAATTTTTAGCTTGTAAAATCGTGTATAGACATAAATCCATATGTCTTTAATTGTAAAATATGAAAAACTTATTTTATAATTTCATTTTCCTAGTGTATTAGAATAATGGCCTTATGTATTTACTGATTTATTATTTTTTTTCCAGTACTGGGCATAGACTCTAGACCTTTAAGTATGCTAAGCATGCACTATACTACCAAGCTGTACCCTGCCATCTCTAGTTGCAAGGAAAATTTCCTACAAAAGAACATTTTACTACCATCATCACTAAGCACAATCTTTAGTCCGTGGTGTTCAGAAAACTTCGTTCTTTTCTTTTTCTTTTTTTCCCCAGTACTAGAGATTGAACCCAGGGCCTTCACCCTGAGCTACATCCATGGCATTTTTTCATTTTAGGATAGGGTCTGTTAAGTCACTAACTTGCCCAGGTTGAGCTCAGATTTGTGACCCTCCTGCCTCAGCCTCTTAGAGTGCTGGGCATCTGGCTCATTTTTCCTATTTTACACTCACTGTGCTCAATTTGCTTTTATTTATGAAGCCTGAGTTAGAAGCTCAAAGTAAACACTGGAATTAGTATTTGTGTTATTTTTCTACATCATTAAATCTCAGTATTTTGAGATTATCTTTCAAATTATACCTAGATGATATTTCTGACCTTGATTCTCTTGAAAACAAATTTTTAAAACAGCATTTTGAAAATTAAGGCTTACTTAATGTTTCATTGATCAAATTAAACAACATTTCACATACCTACCTACAGATTTCTCCTGTCCCAGTAACCAGTCTGTTTTATTATGAAATTGTTTACCAAGTATCTCTGGCCTGTGCTGCTTCTATTTGTGCTAACAGAAGGAAGTGAATTTACAGCAGTGTCATGGATACTACTCTCCTGTGTTGATAGTGACCAATTTTAGAATCACTCTGGTTATAAATAAATGCTGTCAGCTACGAAGGCCAGGAAAAGAAATTCAGACACTTGATACTTGCCAAACATAGTTTCCGAAGCAAATGTGCGTGAATAATGCTTTACCTCCCTGTGGCTCCATTTACGGGCTCTGTAGCTTGGTTGTGCAGAAGGGGTTTGGTGCATAAGTTTGTTTGGGGGAAGGCAGGACTTTTGCAAGAAGAACCAAGGGATATATCCTAACTTTCGATCCCAGAAGAGAAACTGCAGTGATACAGGGCAGTTGTTGGCAATTTTTTTCCGCTGAAGAAATATGTCAATTTTTCCTGCTGTTTGTGCTTTAAAACATAGCTAGATGACAAGTACTGTGACCTTTTAACAATTATCTTTACTTCTTTCTTTGTAATGTGGGGATGGAGCCCAGGACCTTGCACATGCTAAGCAAATGTTCTACTACTGAACTACATTCTGCAGCCCTTTAATCAGCTTTTTTAAAAAATTCAGTTGGCTGGGTGTGGTGGTACACACTTGTAAGCCCAGCATTCAGGAGGCTGAGGCAAGAGAATCACAGTGAGTTCAAGGCCAGTTTAGGTTACACAGTAAGTTCAAGGCTAGCCTGACTGCACAGCAAGACTGTGTCTCAAACAAACAAAATTCATTGTGATTGCTTGTCTAATATTAAAAAAAAAATACACCCAGTAACTGCAAACCATATCACTATTTCTACTTTGCAAGTGTACTTATCCAGCTATCTGATTTGATGTTAATGTAGAACCAGCCACGTTACAGGCCTGAGTTGTTCATTTGGCTCGTTATTTCCTAGTGACCTTATCCCTACCTTTTTTCAATTTAGTTTACCATCTGAATAGGTGATGCCTGCAAATGCCACCTCAGTGCATGCAGTTCAAAAGGTTTCAGCTGGACAGCTGGTCTCTGTCTCATGCAGTACTCACGCCACAGCACCGACTTCCTTCCCGCTGTAGCTCCTGCCCTAGTGCAGGCCTCCCCACTGCTGCTCCTCGGGGTCGGGCAGTGCTGCCCAACTGTGTGAATGGAGACCTGCGGCTTCTCCTTCACTATCACGTTTGCTTTCTTTCTACGCCGTCTCTCCCAATCTGTTATGATTTTGATATGCTTTGAGTGTGTCCCCCAAAAGTTCATATGCTGGAAGGTTGGTGCCCAGTGGTAGTGTGGAGGTGATAGGAGCTGTACATGGTGGCGGGGTGGGGGGTACACACTAGAGGCCGTTAAGGAGGTGATTGGGATGCTGCCTTGGAACTGAGGGACGTGGGTCCTTATGCAGGTAGCTGGCCCCCTTTCCTTCACGGTCGAGGGCACCCTCCCCAAAGGCCAAGCAGACAAAACTTTTCAATCTAGGACTTTCACCCTAAAACTGAATTAAGTAAACTAAACCTCTTTTCTTTAGAAGTTCTTAGCCTCAGGTATTTTATTATAGCATCAGTAAACTGACTACATGACTCCTCCTCCCAAACACACATTTCCTAAGGGCAAGAGTTCTATCTGGGTGGCAGTCATATCCCCATCGATAGCAACAACACTGGCTTGTCATATCTGAATTAATCCATTCAAAACATGTCTGTGAGTGCCTACAATATATCAAGCACTGGGGATTAGCAGTAAACAAATCCAAAATTATCCCTGTCTGCATGGAACTTATATTCAGTATTACGAGAAGCAATTACCAAATGAAATAAATTAAACATTCTACAGCACAACGCAGTGTAAGTGCTGCAAAGAACAATAAACCAAAAGCAGGCATCAGGGCTTCTGGAGCTCAACATGGAATTGCCTTTCTGAGAGCATGATCAGAAGACTTCCCTTGGAAGCTGACATTTGAGTGAGGACCCCTTACAAAGTGAGGGGGAAAGAGCCCTGCACAAACCTTGAAAGAAAAGTCCAAGTGGAGGGGACTACAAATACAAAACCTAGAGGAAGGAGCAGGCTGGATTATTCTCGGAACTGCAGAGAGATTGTTGTAGCTGAGCAGAGCAACCCAGGGGGCAGGTGGTGGAAGTGGAGGCCTTCAGGAAAGAGGGAAAGTAAGCAGGCACGAGGCTGGCAGGACCACAGAGACCTCGATCCTGAGTGGGGTAGGGAGCATGTGCAGAAATATTCAACAGATACTGAAATATCACACTCATAAATATGAGCAATGGCGTGTCAATGAAAATATTCAGAAGTTTTAGCTTAGAAAAATAGGATCAAGGGGCTGGGGATTTAGCTCAGCAACATAAGTGACTGCTTGGCAAGCATGAGATTGTGAGTTTGATCACCAGTACCAAAAAAAGGATCAATACTCAGCCTCCTTTCCTGTGTGCTAGTCCCCCAGTCTTCCTTGGGTTTATTACCTCTCCCTGCCGTTGACCCACGTGGCTTGGATGAAGCAACACACCAAGCGGTCTTGAAAGAGGCTGGAAGCCCCAGACCACAGGGACAGCGTGCTATGGAATTTGAGCAAACAACCCCCACCTAGGACCTCGATAGTAGATTGTGAACAGGCCCTCTTTGCACAGGGCCTCTAAACTTCCATTCTACCCTTCCTCACCACAGGGAGCTCCAGCCTGAGCAGAGTCAACCCAAAGCAGTCAGAGCCAAGAGACTGAAACAGCTGAATTCCTGACACCCTTGTGTGAGTTCCTTGATCCAGCCATGCCTGACATCCCCTTGAGTTTTCAGCAAAGGGTGCTAAACTTTTCCCTTTGTTTTTCTTTTACTTTGTAGTTTAAAATGTTGTGCATTTATTATGTCGAAATTTTTCTGGGTCAGGATTCTGGGCATAGATCTGCTCAGGGTCTCAAAAAACTGTAATCAGGCAGCACATGGAGGTGCTTGAGACTGGACAGAAGGATTCACTTTTTAAGGCAGAATTTGCAGGGCTGAGGATATTTTTCTAGCTGTCAGCTGGAGGTGCCCTTCGCTCCCAGGAGCTGCTTTTGGCTCTTTACAGTGTGAGCTCTCCAGCACAGACAGCCTACAACAGTAGCTGAATTCTTCAAGGGCAGCCAGATGCACACTGGGCAAGAGGAGTGCTACACCCTCACTTAACATGATTACATGCACACAGTCACATGCACCCCACGGCCTTCGCCATGTTCTTCGCCATACTGGGGGGTCGCCAAGGTGAGGTATTCGTTTAGCCAACTGTACACTTGACAGTTCCCAAAGACCACCCTTACTTCTGAGGCCAACTGCAATTTCAAGGGATTCCCCAAACCACCCTCTGGTTTGATACCTGGCTAGAAAGACTCTCAGAACTCACTGTTGACCATTATATCCCTAATTGTAGTTTGTCGTGGGTAAGGATGTGGGTCTTACTCAGCCAACGGAAAAAGCGCATAGGCAGAGTTCAGGAGGGCCCCAGAGAAAAAGCTTCTGTGGCCTTCTCCCTCCTAGGGGCTAATATTGCTCTTCAACATAAAATACTGATAAAACTTCTGAGTGCTTCTTTTTCTTTTGGTGGTAAGGACCAAATCCAGGGCCCCCTGTTTGCAGGCAAACATTTTACCATTGAGCTATGTTCCCAAGCCATGGATTTCCTTTATTTTTGACCCACCACAGCCCCTTCCATTCAGCCCCTCCACCAGCGTCCTCTCCCAGCACTGGAACTTCCTGGCTTCCTCTCCCAGCACTTCCTGTCTGGCTTCGACAGGAAGCAGCCACCTAAGAAGCCTTGGCTCTTCGGCGTGGTACTGTGAAGATTCCGCAGATTCTGCCCGGCTCAGGCCAGGCTCTGGCAACGCCTGTGAGCCCAGGTAGAACTCTACTGCCCCTTTTTATCCTTGGGAAACCAGTTTAAATTCAATTTATGCATAGAAAACCAAAAATGCCCTAATACAAGCAACACATTTTTAAAAACTGGCAGGTTGAGTTGGGTGTGGTGTAATCCCAGAACTCTGGAAGGCTGAGACAGGAGGATCACAGATTCAAGCCCAACCTGGGCAATTTAGTGATTTAGCAAGAATCCGGAGCCAGACATGGTGGTGCACGCCTATAATCCCAGCACTCAGGTGGAGGCAGGAGGGCCAGCATGAGCCCAAGGCCAGCCTGGGCTGCATAGTGAGTTCAAGGTCAGTTCGAACTACATAGTGTGTCCCTGACTCAAAAACAGCAGCAACAACAACAACAAAAAAAGAAGAAAGAACAGAAAGAGAGAGAAAGAAAGACAACAAAAAAGAATCTGCCCCAAAATAGAAAATAAAAAGGGCTATAGCACAACATGAAAGACCTAGGTTTAATCTCTATTACTGCAACAAAATAAAATAAAGAAACAGCCAGGCACGGTAGCTCATGCCTGTAATCCCAGCACTCGGGAGGCTGAGACAGGAGGATCGTTGTGAGTTCAAGACCAGCCTGGGCTACAAAGTGAGCTCAAGGCCAGCCTGAACAGCATAGTGTGACCTTGTCTCAAAAACACAAGGGCCAGGGATCTAGCTCAGTGGCCTAAGTGCCTGCCTGGCAAGTGCGAGATCATGAGTTCAATCCCCGGTGCTGCAAAAAAAAAAAAGAAAGAAAGAAACAAAACACTTGGCAGATTCAAAACAATTTCAGGTTTAAGAAAGTAAAGTCTAATTATATCACATACTATATTCCCAGAAAATAAGATCTAACCAGAAAATAGCCCTAGCATGGATGTTTGTAATATAAACCCTTCCCCCAAAATAAGCCCCAGTTAAGATGGTCAACTACATGGACACCTTTAGTGTGCCTGTTGCAACACATGACAGGCATATTGAATTATAAAATAATAGAATCGATATACAATTAAATAATATATAATATAAATATATTTAATATATTAATATATAATTAAATACATGATTAAATTAGATTAATATATATTTAATGCATAATTAAATTAATATATAATTAAATATAAATAATATTGACAATACTTAAAATAAATAATATAAATTATAATTAAATACAGTAGTGTCTCAGTTCATGAACTTAATTCTTTCCGTGGTTTTGGTTGCAGAATTCATTCAAATTTGGTTGCAACCAGAATCATGGAACAAATTCTGTGACCAGAATCACGGAAAGAACTCAGTTTGTGAACCGAGGCACCCAAGCAGGTGCCCTTGATTGCGATGTAAATACTACATAAGCAGATGAACAGAGACGTACTGCACAGTGGCCAATCAGAGACACGATGCGCATTCGATGATGACTGAATGTGGTTGTGTCTGATGTGAATCCTCGTAACTCAGTGCACCATGTGTTGTAATGATGCACTACAAGCAGGCTGCATGGACAGAAAGCAGTCATTTAAAGAGAGCTGTATCACTGGACATGAGAGACTGGAGCCAATGGTTCTATAGGAAATGGAGTCACAAGAAATTCGGGCCAGAATTTGGGGTTTGGAGAGTTATGACAGTGTTTCAGAAGATGACATGGCTGTATTCTAATAAATGTAGATATTTGCCCATGAATAAACAGATTGTTGTGCATTAAAAAATAAGACATCTCCTGGAAATAAGTCATACTGTGTCCTTTGGAGCAAAAATTAATGTAAGACCAGCCTTATTTTGCAGAAATGCATCATGTTGGAAATTATGCTGCCTGAAATGAGCTCCAGAGCAAAGGAGTGAAACACCAAAGCCAGCCCCCATCTGCGGGGCTGACACGGTCAGAGAGCAGGCGTGTCTGTGGGCTCAAGAACATTCCTGTCATCCCAGCTGACTCAGGAAATGGAAACCTCACCGTGACTTTCTGTTAGCAGGTGTTGCTGCCCTCATGCAGAACTTTCGAGTCTCGGCAAGCAGAGGACAAGGGCTGTCAGGCGCCCGTGAGGGTGTGTGGCACCTGCTTTGCTCGTAAAAAGCAGAGGAGGCCTAGAGTACCCTTGCCACCCCAGTGACCAGTGGGGACCCTTCCCCACATTGAAAACATGTCTTGCATAATTCAGCCTCTTTTTTTGGTTAAGATTACCCACAGCTGCCTGCTTGATGGAAAAATGGCCAACAAATCACTGAGCAGGTATGTGTCAGAGCAGAATGTCTCACTACCCAGCAGGGATATTGACCTTCATTTTAGCCAGCTGGGGGAGGGCGGCTGTAAAAGTCACTTGTGCAGCGGGAATAGAGATGCGATTAATTGCTCCACCCAGAAGCTACAGGTGTCAGGAAGCAGGGCTTCCTCGGATGGTAAAACAATTGGATGTTTATTCAGCTGCCAGATCCTCTAAGCGCGCAATACAAGCCCAGTGACTAAGGTTTTCTTTATTTTTTTTCTTTCCAAAAGCTGTGTTTTTAGATGTGAGAAGTTTATTCTGTTTTCCAATGCCCAGAAGCGCTCAGAAACAAAACAGACTTTAATGTCACTTCATATGTGGAACTCACTGCTGGGGAGGATTATACTACTTAGCCCACATACAAGGTCCCAGGGGAAGTCTTTAATATGCTTCTCGCATATGTGGACCCATGACTGCACTGTGTGTGGCACAGGGCAGGGAGCTCAGCCGGAGAGCACGTGCTTAGCATGCTAGACACCCGGCTTGGCTCCTCAGCGCCCCTTCAAAAAATTATGTATGATTATGAGTCTTGCTTTTAATGCCGAAGTATCACACAGACAGACACACTGAGACTGCGCTCAGACACACCCAGCCAGTTTCAAGGCTGCAGAGCTGTCATGTAGGCATGGAGCACTCCCTGAGCCCGCTGCACCAAAACTGTTCATCGTGCCCGTTTTACCACCTCCTCCAGCTAAGTTGAAGCAACGGGAGGATTTTAAGTGTAAGTAGAAAACAAAAGTGTAAACTGACTTCCCCCTTCTCCAGCTACAAAATATTTCCCTCACCCCAAAGTTTCATTAGAACCCACCGAAGCTGACTCCTCCCCTGGCTCGCCGTGGCCACTGATCTCATTTCTGACTCTGTAGTTGCTTTTTCTACAATTTCATGGGATTGGAGTCAGACAGCATGCACCCATTTTTGTCTCTTTGGTGACATACAGTGCTTTTGAGATTATCCGGTATCTTTCATTAGCCCTTTCTGTTGCTGGGCAGTTTCCTGTGGTGTGAAGGGAGCATAGTTTGACCACTCCCCAGCCGATGGACATTTGAATAGCTTCCAGTTTTACACTCTTGTTAATCAAGCACTTACTATAAACAAGCATGCACAAGGTTTTGAATGAACACTGGCTTTCATTTCTCTTGCAAAAAGCCCTAGGAATGGCATCTCTGGGTTATATGATACATGTATCTGTCCTTATGGGAAACTGCCTGACTACTGCCCTTGCAGTGCCTGAAGCCCAGCTGGACTACTGCCCTTGCAGTGCCTGAAGCCCAGCTGTTCAACATCTTTGCCAATACTTGCTACAGTCAGAAGTTTTGGTTTTTGGCACTCTGGGTGTTTGGTGCAGTTTTAATGTCTGCCTACATTTTGACAGATACTCATAGGTAGAAAGACCAGAGGGTGGGACTCCATACCCTATGCTAGTGGAAGGCCACAGCAGAAGGGCGACAATTCCACAGACTCAAGTCAAAGTACACAGAGAAAACACTACCTTTTGGAGGAGGAACACACACTAGATTTGTTTCAAAGCTTGAATAAAGATCCAGGAATGAATCATAGGGTCCTGGGTATGTTTACTTCTATGAGAAAATACCAAACTCTTCTCCAATGTGACTATACCATTTTCACACTCTCACCAAAAATGTATGAGTTCCGGTTTCTCCTCATCCAAACCAACACTTGTTATATTGGTCTTTAATGTTACCCTTTTCAGGTTGTGTTTTAATAAGATCACTCTTCCCAGAGAAAGGAAAATAAGTAGAAAGGGTCAAGAGAGCATTAGACAGCTTTTCTAACCTAGGTGGGGGGTTTTGAGAGAGACAGGTGAAAACCCTTTAGCCAGTTTTCACATCCACAGACATAGGGCTGCTGGAAGAGGAATAGTACAAAAGAATCTATCTTTGAATGTTCAGACTCTGCAGAGGAAATGTGAACTTGACTCGGATTGGGCTGTGTGATTTACAGAGCCTGGCACAGCCCTGCTCCTGAACCTGCTTGGGGACTAAGGACTCCACCAATGGGGGCAGGGAGGGAGCAAAGGAAAGAGACCTTTGTCTTCTTGGCTAAGAAATCCTCCCAAGACTGGAGTTAGCAGTAATGACTAGTCATCTTTTGAAATAATACCATGTTTCATGGTGACATGTGCCTGGAATCCTGGTGCTCAGGAGGCTGAGGCAGGAGGATCACTGTGAGTTTGAGGGTAGCGTGGGGGTACCTAGTGAGTTCAAGTTCAGCCTGAACTCAAGACCTGTCTGAAAAAAAACTGATAAATAAAGCTGTGTCACGAGGGCAAGCAGTTAATTTACTATTAGTTAAGATTTGCAGCTCTTGCCAGGTGTGTCCGGTCTGGGGGTGGAGTTACCTCCCCCCAAGATGCCCATAATTTAGGAACTGATGATCATTTGGAGCATGGTTTCCAACAGGGAACTGTGTTTCACTAACACTCCCACCTTTCTAACCTATTTATTTATAGCCTCTTACTGAATGGGCCAAAGCCATGCCAAGGGGCAACCATAAGCCAACACAATCATGTTTCTGTTGGACAAGGTGAGGTTCATTGCACAGACTTTGCATAGTGTCTGCCTTCTGGAATCCTATGGACATAGGGCTAAGGTCTCAGGCTCAGAGTGGGCTCCATCTTCTACTGTTTCCAGAAGCCACACGAGCAACTGTCCTCACCTCTATCAGAGCACACAGAAGTGGGGGTGACCCAAAGAAAGTACACTGCGAAAGTGGCGTGGTTTGGAAAATACGCCCATCCACCACATAGCTCCCAGCTCACCAGATTTGTCAGGAGGCCAATCAGCTCTCAGCATTCCCACGGAGAAAAATGCTCATTTATTGGGAGAACAGAAAGTAGAGCTTTGGCTGAAACCACTTTGCCTTCAACAGCAACTTTTTAATCCCTTTGTCTGTTGCATGAAATCAGTTCCCAGAATACAGAGGTTATTAATAACTGCGGGACCTCTTCCCAGTCTCCAGATCAATTGGCAGCAGCCTCTGGTTATTTCCTTCTGGACATTTCTGTTATGTGTTCTCCTTAAAACCCACAGAGATTTTTACCTAGCCTGAGAATTACACAGCAGCCCATGCAGCCCCCAACCCACCAAATAATCCATGAGTTGGCCTCGGCCCCTCTTGACCCTCCTTGCACTTGGCTGTCTGAGCGCTGGCTGATGTCCCAGGTTCTGCTGCGATGCTACTGCTGTCTCCAGGGGAGTCCGTGTGTGCCTCACACCCGCTGGCTCCTCACTGCCAACTGTGGTGCAGTGTTAACAGATCCAGGGAGCCAGCCCGATTTAGAAGGAGGTCACTTTGAGTGGACGCCTCTACTCATGCTTGGTGGACCCTAGAGTCAGCTGCAGCAGGTGGAGAGCAAGACCAAAGTCTTAACTGGGGGAACTTGGGGTGGACACTTCTGCTGGAATCAGCAGCTCCCGAGGCACAAGAGTGTCACTAAAGCCTGTCCCTCCTCTATTTTGGGGCCAGCCCATGACCACATCTTTATCAGATTCTAATGCAGGAAACTACAGCTGTTGTGGTTCTCATTCTCTTCCTAAGCTCCAGATACCTACCTGCCCTCTGGCCATATCACAGGCGATTGTCCCCAGCCACCCTAAACTCAACTGGGCACACTGGGATGGACAGGCCTGTGGTCCACTTCTGGCCACAGGCCATAAGCACACCTGGGAAGTGAAAGCAGGAACACTCACTTTGGGAGGCTGAGTGACGCGCAGAGCAGCCCCAGCAGCTAGGCACAGACAGGACCCTTGGATTGAGAGCAGCCTTGTGAGATGCTGGAGCCAAGCGAATCTCTCCGCTTCTGTCTCAGTGGGCTTCAGTCCTCACGCGGGACAGTGCAGCACCCTTCCTTCCTCCCTCCCTCCCTCTCTCCCTTCCTTCCTTCCTTTCTTTTTTAATTTCCCCCATGGGAGTACACTGTTCTTGGAGACATTACAATACCAGGTCGATGCACATAGTGGGTGGAGCAAGCTCCTATTCCACCTCCCAGCTCCCAAAGCCACTTAATATATTGTCCTCAGATAGAGGACAGATCCAGTACTAAAGTGAGAAGAACAGATACTTGATCTTAGCCAAATGGCCAAGAAGCGCTGCAGCACTTTCTGTACGTCTTTTTTCGCTGACCTAGAGTTTTTTAAATGTGGTAAAGTGTAACTAAAATTTACCATTTTAAGCACTTTTAAGTTCAGGGGCATTAAGCGTATTCACGTTGTTGTACAACTGTCACCCACCCTGTCCAGCCACGGAACTCTAAACTCTGTACCCATTAAACACCAACTTCCCGCTCCTCTAGCCCCAGGCCCTGGGGACCACCACTCTACTTTCGAGTTCTGTGAACGTGGTGCTTCTAAGTACCTTGTACACAAGGAATCATCATAGATACTTTTCTTTTTGTGACTTGCTTATTTTATTTAGCACAATGATCTCAAGGTTCATTCTCCACGTCGGATGTATCAGAATTTCTTTCCTTTTTTAGGTTGAATACTATTTGGTTATATGTTTACATACATTTTGCTTATCTGTGGGTCTATTTTTTTTTTTAAAGTATTGGTGGCTAGAGGTATTACCTAGTGGTTCCTCCCCTGAGGCCCATGGTTCTACCCTGTGCACTGCAAGGAAAAAAATATATAAATAAATGGAGAGGGGAGAAGAGGAGTATTTGGATAAAAAATTAACACAGAGATGTTTTTTGTTTTTTGTGCAGGAGTTGAAACCTAGAGCCACATGTATGCTAGGCAAGTTCTCTACCACTGAACTACAAAGATCTGATCACAAAACGAGGTGAATATGTAAATTTTAAAAATTATTACAGTAAAGGACACATTATCATCAAACCCCCTGGAAACACACCCCCTGCTTTGAACACACTTATCTTGATGTTTTTATCACTTTCTGAATCACAAAGTAATAGGGAGCTAATGGCAATGTATCTTTTACTGTAGTACATTTTGAATTTTTTAATTTAAATAGTCACCATATATATAAAATTTTTTTTAATCAAAGCACATCTACTTCGCAGTCCTTTTTATTTTTTATTTTGGGACAGGGTTTCACTAACTTACCGGGGATGGCCTTGAACTTGTGATCCTTTTGCCTTGGCCTCCTTTGCAGTTGGGTTACCGATGCGCACCTTAGTTTGCTGAAGACTTGCGCCTTGTATTCATAAAGGATATTGGTCTAGAGGGACAGGATGGTGCATGACTGTCATCCCAGAACTTAGGAAGCTGAAGCAAGAGAATCCCATGTTTGACTTCAAAAAAAAATTTTTAAGGGTTGGGTATGTAGCTAAATGGTAGAACACTTCTGGGTTCCAGCCCCAGTACTGCAAGAAATAAGAAAGTGATGTCCATTTTGTTATTGGGGTAATATTGGTCACATAAAATGAGTTGGGTGGCATCTTCTTACAGAAGAGGACACAGGGAAATCTCTCTGGCCTAGCTGAGGGCACAACTCCTCTGGAGCTCCCTGTCTTCCCTGAATCCCCTCAGAGCTCTGCTGGCTGCTGGTCCTTGGCACTGCCCTCTGCATTTGCCTTCCTTGCAGTTCCCACCGCCTGCCCTCATTTCTGCCCAATACATTCAAGTTCTCGGGGTTCTCAGCCCTGGACTCTGCCTTCTGGAAGCCAGCCCATGAGTGCATCCGGCCTGCTGCATTTCCAAGGTGCCCGGAAAGGCCCAGGGCCTCGCCTGTCTCACCTGAGCTGGCGCAAATGGTCCCTCCCTTAGAAAGGGCCCTGGATGCCTACACCCTCCTGAACACCCACCCTACCCCATGCTCTGACAGCAGGGCCCTGACGTGACTGACTAGGCAGCACTGGCCACTCTCCAATCTCTGCCGATGTAGGTGAATTCCTGGAGGGACAAAAACAAGCCCATCAATCCTCTTGGTGTGTCCCCAGGGCCAGCCTAGAGGAGGGCACAGTCTGCATTGGAAGTCAGAGGTGAGCACTGGTTGACTCTGGCCCAAGGTTGGCCTGTCTTCTCAGGGCCTCCATTCCCAGGAGACTGGGAAATGGTTTACTTCACAGGCTGACTGAGCAGACCCACAGTAAATGCAGGCCAATTAGTGTTTAACAAATGAGGGGTTCCCTAGGTGAGCGCGGGACTGGCTGTTAGGCTCTGTGGAACTCCAATGCTGGGACAAGAGCCCTGGGGTCCAGAGCTTGTCTTGCAGTACTGAAGGACAGGAAGCCATGGCTTGGGGTCGGGAACCCCCTTCTTGCAGTAGGGAAGGGACAGGGGCAGTTAAATTGCCACAGTGCCCAGGGCCACCACTGATGTGATGGGGCTCAGACCTACGAAGTCCACCCTTGACCCCTTCCCTGATGAAGATCCCTCCACCGTCTTTCCCAGGCATCTCCTAGGCCCTTCCTGCCAGGTCCTGTGCAGGGTGAGGGGGCTCACACTGAGGACAGCACAAGTGCATTTAGTCCCTTGATCCCAGCTCCACTGTGCTTGCTTCTCATGTGACCCTGGTGGCTGAGGGACACAGACTCAATGCCACCATGTAGAAATTTTTTTCCATGCTTTCTCACTAGTTAGGGAAACCAGAGGCCTCGGTTCAAAAAAGAAGGCTGCTCCTTTATCCAAGAACCCATTCATTAGCAAATATTTATTAAATACCCGTGGGGTTGCATCAGGCACTCTTCTGTGGGGTATAATCTGATTTTTGAAAATATATTTATTTTTGAAGCTTTAATCGACACACAGTAATTGGAAATATTTATGGAAAAGTGTGGCATTTCAATGCATGCATAGTGA
>RJWT010007212.1:0-27954 GCA_004365215.1 Cuniculus paca | reverse complement strand
TCTAGTCATCTTGTTTTTAATCTGTATATATGATAATTGATGAAGTCTTAAATTAATGTGACACTGGTAAAGTAAAAGGGGATGCAGGTAAGGGGGGAAATAGAACTAAAGTGTGTTATGTGTATGTAGCAGTTCCCGTACACTGAGTATAATCATCATGCACTGCAAACATGCACTAATAAAAGTTAAAAAAAAAAAAAAGAATTTTAAAGTTTCATTTCCTCGGGCTGGGGATTTAGCTCAGGGGCCTAAGCGCCTGCCTGGCAAGTGCAAGATTGTGAGTTCAATCCCCGGTGCCGCCAAAAAAAAAAGTTTCATTTCCTCCAAGAAGAAAAGAAAGAAAGGAAGGAAGAAAAGAGAGAGGGAGGTGTCTTGGTTATTGTTCTCTCATTGTTGAGACAAACCACTTGATGCCCAACATGAAGGAAGGAAAGGTTTATTTCTTACAGTTATTGGAGGTTTCAGTCCATACTTACCTGGCTCCAAGGCATGGTGGCGTGGCTGAGGGGCAGCTGTTCATGGTGGCCACAAGCAACAAGAGCAAAAGGGCAAAAACGGAAAAAATGCACCTCCTTCCTTCCCTTATATTGTATGCTGGTTACCCGCTCCTGGGTGGGTGCAGCACTCACACCACCAATCCCAGTGCTAGACAACGAACCAATCACAAATGCTAGATTCAACCGCCTCCAAGACTGCATGAGGTTTTGGGGGGACATTTAAGCAAACCACAACAGGAGGGAAAACGGGCTTCAGGTATACTTTGTTACTATAATAGAAAACTTAGTCTTCCCTAGAGAAGGTAGTGATCACAGATCAATCTTGGTGGGGACCAGCGTAATGGTACTGGATGAGAGAACACCCCTACAGTTTCCAACAAGGTGGGGAATGTGTAATCATTAGAAACATAGTTGAACCTTGGAACATGTATCTCAGCTATATAAACTTGATACTACTTCAGTTATGTTTCTGTAATAGTTTAAAGCAGCAACTAAAAAGGATAGTGTCAAAGATTAAGACAAAGACATGTCATTAATCAGAGACGCCCATAAAGAAAATAGACTAGAAGAGTGAACTTGCAGTGTAAGACAGTGCTTTAGACTGCAGGAGCCTCGAAGCTCACTTCCAGTCTTGGCTTACTCTCCCCAGCTTGTTCTGCCAACTGAGCCAAACCAGTTCATCATTCTGTCATGTGGTGTGGGACAAAACAAAAAGGTTGCAGTACATAAGTCATTTACAGTGCCCTTTGCTCCTGCCTTTCTATTACCTCATTTGTTTCTTCTCTGTCTCCCTCTACTTCTCTATACTTCCCTCTATTTTTAATCGATTAGCAAGCAGTTTGCCTGTAAAATATGCCTGTGCCCACAGGTGCAATCCTATCTTTGTTTTTAATTTGAAGCAGTGGTTTAGTATGTTTGGCAGCTCATGGCAGGGCAAAACTGATCAAGTTGTAAAGTGACATTTGCCAATGCCTAGCTGGAACAAGAAACACTTCAATGGTGATGCAAAAATATTGACAGTATTTATTATTAAAACATCATTTTGGTTAATTTGCTGTTTTCCCCAATTTTGAAAAATTTTCAAACCAATAGAGAAATTAAAGTAGAACAATGAATGATTGTATTAGAAAACCTTATTCAGTTGCACCAGTCACTAATACTTCACAATATTTCTCTGTCTCTGTCTCTGTCTCTGTCTCTGTCTCTCTCTCTCTCTCTCACACACACACACACACACACACACACACACACACGCATTTTAAACTATTCTAAAGGAAGTTGTAGATAATCTTTACAAGTCATTGCTATGTTCTTCTGTATGGGTTCTCTGCTGAATCCAAAGGCATACTATTAAAAAATAACCATATATATCACACTCTGGATATTTAATATAAATTAAAATATTAACTATGAAACTATTAAGGTAATTTACAGCTTTAAACATTATCTTCAGTTTATATAAATTATGATACATAAATACTACGCATTGTGTATTCTGTATTTGCTATTGACTGTTCGTGTGCCCTCTCTAAAGTAACATGTTGAAGCCCTGACCCTAATAGTATGTTATTTGGGATTAACTTCCTTGGATATAATTGGGGTTAGATGATGCTGTGGGTGGTGCTCAGGATGAGATCAGCACCCTTATAAAAAGGGACAGCAGAGAGCTTGCTCAGTCTCTCTCCATGTTTATGTGCCAAGGACAGAGCACATGAAAATGCGAAAAGAAGCTGCCAGAGATAAGTGGAGATGAGATCTCAACAGATGCGATCATGCCGACACCCTGATCTCCAACTACTAGAAAATAAATTCTTATTGTTTAAACCGTTCACTCTATGGTACTTTTTATAATAGAACAAGCTCAAACAATGTCGTGTACTTGTATATCAATATATAGGACATTATCTACCCTACTTCAAACACATGGTCTCTAATGATGCATGGATTTAACGTTCAGAAAAACAGTGTTGGTGATGAGTGTGCTGTAATACAATGGACTGTCTCCTCCGCCTTGAAGGTGAGCCCCCTAAGGTCAGCAATCTCACGTAACAGGTTTTACATGCTATTCATCTTTGTCCGCTCCTCTTTCTACGATGCTGAGTGAAGTGAATAAAAATGGAAGTTGACCTATTCCTTGACCTCATTTCAAATTAACTTCAAATTAACAGGCAGGCCTCGTTTCTTTTAAATAATCATAGTGCCTTTGAAGTAAAACTCAAGTATGTATGTACTTCGAGGGTAACTGTGTGCTTCGTTGGAAAATACTAGTAGTTCATGAATGAGGGCTCAGTAGGTGTTCCTGTCCCCAAGAATCATTCTTGTGTGTATTAGTGAAGGCCTTAAAATGCCTGAAGGTATTCTGCTTGATTTTAGTTTTATTTACCTTACTGTGTCTTACATTTCACATAGTAGGGTAAATGTTTAAAATTTGTTAAACTCATATCTCTACCATTTCCACCTCTTGACCAGGTGTGAGAGTATAGAGTTTGTTTTGTTGGCTGTGTTCAACTATGGCTATGTCCTTTGGAACTCTTTATTATTTTTTTTTTCTCTTCTGGTTTATTTTGTTTTTGTGCAATTCTCTAGGTGATTTAGCAGCAAGGCAATGATGTATACACCATTTTACTTTTTCTGTATATTTTTCTTCTTTATTTTCCTTTAGAGCAGATGGCACTGGGCAGACCTTTGTCCCCTGAGCTTCCATTTTGTAAGAATTTTTTAGACATCCTCAGTCATGCTTCTCCTGTGTGTTAATCTGTTTTCTGTTGCTATAACTGAATACCACAGATGAGGTGAGTTTTAAAGATTCACTTAGCTCATGTTTCTAGAGTCTGGAAGAGCAAGACTATGTGTTGCATCTGTTCAACATCTGGAAAAGATATTCTTGCTGCATTGTGACTCAACAGAGGACAGCACACGGCAAGTCAGAGCAAGCATGCTAACTTTGATCTTTCTTCCTTTTCTTATAAAACTATTAATTCATGAAAGCCTCAGCACATGACCTCAATTAGTGATCATTATCTCCTGAAGGTCCCACCTTCAAATATCAGGACTGTAGAGATTGTTTCACATTAATTTTGGGGGTATAGGCACCCTGATCACAGTACCTTGTATCTCCAGTAATCAGAATGTTGACTGTATAACAAATGCACAACTAAACTCCTCTATTCGTTTTCTGAATTGTGACTTTTTTTTTCATGCTTTACCTTTGGAATCTCTCTCCATCCTGCCTTTTTCTCCAAGTTGTGAGAGTTTTCCAAGTGAAATTTTGTTTCTTTTCTTTGTTTTTCTTATAACTCGAGCCCAACTTGGAAATGAACATTTCATACATAATTTCTAAGAATCTAACACAGTGTCGGGGGAAGCCTTTCTCATTAAATTGTGCCTCTTGTGAAATATGACTCTGATCATTTATAGGGCAGATGATTCCCTATATTAATCATGGCTACTTATTTCAAAGGAGGGTTTTGAATGAGAAGCAAAGAAGAAAGGGCGTGTGTGCTCTGCCATGGCATATGGCAATGCTAAGAGAGAGAAAAATTATAGTTCATAGTAACAGATGGATTTGAACCACACTTGGCTCTGTAGAACACTTTTTAATATTTAATTTACAATGAATGTTTAATACAACATTTAACTAAGTCTTCTGTCATATTCTTTTGAAATGTATAAAACTTCGTCATTGTAATTGTGTCTAGTAGACTTCACATGGATGTCGAGTGTTTAAAATTAAAACTATTGCTGGGAAAAAATGATAATTTTCCAAGACTTTTATGGCTCACTTATATTTGTGCTGTTTAGAGTGATATGTATATACAATATAAATACATATTTTTCACAGTCTGTCAGCTTCTTTATTTCCTGTTAGCTGGGAAAAATAGAACCAAATGATGAAAGTAACTTTTTGCCATAGAAATGAAATACACGTGAAAGGTATGTGGAAGGCATTGAATTCATTCTGTGTTTTTGGAATGCAGCCATGTGCCACAACAGTTTGCTGACAGTATAAGAAATTATGGTTGTAATATAATCATGGTTGCTATCCCTTATGGAGATGGGCTGAGTAAATGGAGTCACTAAGCAAATGGTGAAACATTCCAGTCGGTCGTATCTGAAGAAACCCAGGGATGATTTCACAGACTGACTTACAATATCCTTGTTAAAACATTTCATACAGAATTTATTTTTATTTTTTTGAAAATGCATAAAGGATCGAGATTGTGAACATAGTAATCAATATGTATCTGATTTATGCCTCATGCTGCTTTGCCATTGAATTGCTACTTCTTAATCATGATTGTAACACCTGGGTTCCATTATTTGGATGAGTAAAATCTAAAACTGTTCCTCCTTCCCTTATTCAATAACTCCTTCTCTTGCATTTGATGATATTCTATATTTTGACGCATGTTGGGCTGACATTATCTTTTTTTTTTTTTGGAATTCAGGGGGTGAGAAGGTGCTAAAGACATGCAAAGTGCATCAGTGATTATGGCTGAAAGTCAAGCCTTTGTCTAGTGAACACCTGCTCCCAGGGGGAATAACATTGACTGAAGTCTGTTTTCTAGGTTTGGTAAAAGGAAGTTGAACCAAATTATGGTGTATTATGCATTCATAGCTGTCATCACTTCAGAACGGTCCCTAGAAAAAATAAAGTTGGTCCAGGTCATTATTCTTGTAGTCTGTATCCTTGGCAGTTTCTGAGTTTTTTTTTTTTTATCATTCTGTGTCCTAAAGGTATTTTGTTTGGTTTTAGTTTTGTTTGCTTTGCTGTGTCTTATGATATTTCCACATAGTAGAGTAGATATTTAAAGAGGGTTCTATAATTCTTCATTTTAATTAGGACCTGTGGGTTTATGATACTTTTGAAGAGAACTGAACAAGTGTGAATAATGAGTCTTTGTTTAATTGGGTAGGGTATGGTGGAGTTCTGGCAATGTTCTATTATCTACTCTTTGGATCTTTGATCTTAGCTGCTGTCCTGAGGCTGGCTATTCCTTTCTCTCTTCTTTCCTACCCTGACCATTTGCTAATGGCATGGTAAGATAAATTATTTGATTTGGCTTATCACTGCTTTTTGGCTCTTTGATATTAGATTAACCTTGTTCATTTTAAGGTGGTGGTATGCTTTCGCACAGAGGTAGGTATGCTTATCTTCCACAGCCATTGTTTCATACATGGAGCTGAAGCTTAAGAATGAACACATGAAAGAGCCCACTTCCATAATGGATCAAAGAATGTGAATATTTTAATTAACCTAGTCCACTCATGTTTCCTTTGGGTGAATGGTCTCTCTGCTCACCCTAATAAGTGACAAAGGACTATTTGGTTTGAGAGCCACTGATTTGCTTTATTTTGGGAGTCATGTAAATCGAATTTTAGTTTCCTGTGTCTGCTCCACTCCATTCAAATACATTGACTAGATCTCCATTCCTCTTGAATTTTTTAATAGTTTCTTATATAAAAAGTAAATTCATTACTGCTTACCCCATATTGATTATGAAGGGCATCAAATGGAAATGCTATATACCTCAATATAGTTTTGCCTTTTAAACAGGCGCACCAAGTGAAATGATTTGTGAATTGTTGGTGCCCCACTGGTTGGTGACATTAACACACTGTATGCTGCTCACTGAATGATTTCAAGCATACTGGGAAATGTTACCTACACTATAGTGCAGTAGGCTCTTTTTTGAAAAACACAAGTCGCAATACAGCATGGATTTATGTACCATTCTCTTCTGTCAAGCATGTTCTTTTCACACAACTTTTATTTTTTCATTAATAAGTATCACGTGATATGAGGCTGAATGACTGTTCTGCTTGTATTGGAACACATGCATGAACTGGAAAGGGCTTAATTACTATCTGTGGTGCAGTAAAGCAAACAGTTCTTGCATCTGAGGGACCCCCTGTTTAGCAGATGTACTTATTATTTTGAATCTGCCCTGTCTTGTGGATGACTCAGCAATGCATGTACAGGTAGCATTGCAGGGCTAGAGAGCTAAGGGAAGAGATCAGAATCACCAATTTGAAAGTTTAAGTCCCAGAATTAACTCAGAATTCACAAGTCTAAACTCATCTTTGTTTGTTTGTTTGTTTGTTTTAAATCAGGATACCAAAAAAAAAAATGAACACGTTAGTACAGTTGCTTCCTTATCTCATTCAAGCAACAGAGTTCTGGAGATGAAAAGATGCTGTCTTTGGCATGCTGCATTTTCCAAAATAGGCTGGGAATTATTTTGTTTTCTGGGAAGGGATAAACAGGTGAGTGAAGTGTGAATTTAAAGGGCTGCGTTTTACAGGATGGATCTATTTTGAAAAATTCTATGAATTCACAGAGAAATGATGTGGGATTTTTTTTGGTGACATGTGAGTAGTTTTATGTATATCCTAAATGTGTGCTGATGATATTGCATTTCATTTGGAGAAATTACCACTGCAACTTCACGTTAGTTTTAGTATAAACTCTTCCTTTGCTGTTTAGTGTGAGAAGTAATTCACTTAAATGATGGCAGGAAGCACACATTTTTAAATAGAGTTTGTCTGGTGTTCCCAGCCAGGTGTCCAAAGATGATGATGAGATGTTAGGGGTTTCAAGTTGTGCTGATGAAAAGAAGTTGAAGGAGAGAAACATTAGGGAGAATGATTTTTCAAAGGATGTTCAGCCATTTCCAGTGGTGGAAACAGTCTCCTGAGAGGTCAGAAAAAGGCAATGCCCCATTCAGATACTGCAGGGTGTTTACCAAGAATTCTCTAAGTGTGATAATCTAGGTCAGGGCTCACTGAGACCAGACCAAAGACAGCTGTTAGGGATTAGCATCATCTTGCCTCCCACATTCATGTCCTGGGTTCAGTGAGTTCCTAAATGCTTGTTTGTTTCTGTCTCTAGAGTACACTGTACATCATCATTTCATTTGTACTTACTCTCCTTCTGTCTTCTCTCTTTTTTCCTTTTTTTCTTCCGGTACTGGGATTGAACCCAGGGTCTTCTTGCTAAGCAACATTCTTCACCCATTTTTAAATTTATCTTGTTATTTTTCAGCTTTCCTGTTGCTGGACACAATACCTAGTACCCACAACTTATTAACTGGCTCATGGTTTCAGTCTGTGGTTGCTTGGCTCTAGGGCAGTGACATTGTGGTGAAAGGACGTGGTGGAGCAAAGTTTCTCAGTTCGTGGTGGCCAGGAAGAAGGGCAAGGTAAGAGTGTCAGAGGGGAGAGGGCAGGAAGGCCAGCTATACTACTCAAGGTCAGACCTTCATGATCCACCCAGCACACAATTAGTGTGTTTCTGGAATCCTCTGGACAGCCCCAAAGCAAATCAAGTTGACATTCCTCCCTGACTGCCACACCCCTGGCCTTATCAAATTCATATCTAAATGCCACTCATTAATCCATATTTAATCCACAAACACAATAATTCTGTCTAACATTATACAGTTATCACAGAAAGGACAAATGTACATGTATAGGCTGATACATGCTTAGAACTACTCCTAAAGACTTTACAAGAACTGATTTTATTAAAGGTGATGGTATGAACAGCTACTGTAAAGGAAATGAGACATTATGGTAGCCATTGCTGATTTATTATCATGTTTTTGAAATACAATAATGCTTCTCTTCTTTGATTTGATTGGTTTTAGTTGGTTCTGTATTATTTGATTGCAATATATGGGAAGGTAAAGACAGCTACCTTGAAGAAAACAGACATTATGATAGCCATTGGTGATTTCGTACTGTCTGGTTTGGAAGCCTGTAATGCTTTCATTCTTTTGTTTTGATTGGTGTTATACTATTTGGTTTCGTTTGAATTTATTGTGTGTGAAGGTATGAACAACTGTTTAAAAGAAAAGAGACAGGATGGTAGCCATGATTTCCTGTTGTCTTGTTTTGAAGTCCTATGTTGCTTACATTGTTCTGTTCTGATCTTCTTTGTTTTGTTGTTTTACTCTTTAAAACAAAAAAATTACAGTTATCCTTTGTGCAACTGAAAATCCAACAGTCCATTCCCCAAAATATCAAAAGCAGCATTTTTCAAAAATTCATGTCAACACCTTTTCTGATGTTCAAGGCAAACTCATAGCTGTGAACCTCTAATAGTAAGTCCCCAGCTTATGGACCTGGGAGTTGGGAACTTTCACAGGTGAGACTCACTTTGTATGAGACTTTGTTGGATTACAAAAAAATCTGACTTAGGAATGTGCTTCTGGAACAGAGCTTGTTCACAATTCAGGGACTTAGTGTAAATATAAAAAAAAAGTTACATAATCCCAATGTACAATGCTAAAGGGTAAACATTCTCATTCTGAATGGGAGGAATGTGTGGGTAGAGAATTGGACGAAAACAAGACTGAAATCTGATGGCAGACATTATATCCATGTCCAGCATCAGGGATACATGTTAGTAAAATTTGAGTTTCAAAGGGCTTGGGCAATCTCACCCTTATGTTTCTGCTGGTTGTAGCACATACGGCCTTTATCTTGGACTGGCTTCATTCATGACCTGCTGTTTTCCTCAGTAGACATTCCATGTTCCTGGTAACTAACTGCTTGGAGTCTCCATTCCACCTTTGGCTTCATTTCCACAGCCTTGTGTACTGCTCTCCCAGGGACCTTTTACCTGGCCTTTTAAGCCTTTCTTTGAATCTGGGCGGAAGCCTCCCTAACACTGAAACTCTTGCATTTTCTGTGCCAGTAAAACCATCATCATGTAGATGATGTCAAGTTCTGCTCTCAGTAGAAGCATCAACCAAGCTTCCTCGGACCATTGCTTTAATGACCTCTTGTGCCTACATGATTGAGCACAGTCAAATGGATCCCAGGGAACCAATTCCTTAGGAGCCCCTTCTCAAGCAGGAGTCCCATGGGACCCTACTCTTAAGCCTGCAGTGGGTGGGGCCATTCTGATTTCTGAGATGCCCTCCAGGCATCTGTCCTCTTGTTGCTGCATAAAATACTTTGTTTCTTTTTAATGGTGCTACTCTCTTATCAGCCATGCTTCTTCTGGCCCAACTTTACATGTGACTTCTAGTCCTAAATGTAAGTTGTTCAACTTTTGCTCTACCTTTTACCCTCAAAACTCACTAGAAATCTCACTCAAAACAGCTAAGAATACCCTTGACATAGCCTAAATGTTGGAATGCTTTGGAATTTTCTACCCCAGATTAATCCACCACCCTTAATCTTGCTCTCTGGTAAAGTTTGAGAACATGGACAAAATGTACACAAATTTTCTGCAGTGTTTAACACATCTAGCCTCTAATCCAACTGCCAATGGACTCCTTGTTCTAAATTTAAACTTCCCAATACTGACCTTGATTGTTGGCATTCCTAACAGCATTTTACTCTTCTGAGCTCTGACCAGGATCACCCATCAGGTTCTGCCTTCTAGAGCTACTCTAGTCTGAATTTCTAAGAGCTTCTAAACCGCATGCTCCAGTACAGTCACAGCAATGATCCTTCCTCCCCTGTGAATTTAGTCAGCCTTCCCGTTGCTGGTCATAATACCCAATGCCCACTACTTAAATTAAAAGAGGTTTGACTTGTTCATGATTTCAGTCTCTACTTCACTGACTCTGGCAGAAGTGCATGGTGGAGAAAGTTGCCCAGTTCATGGCACCTGGGAACAGGAAGAGTGCTGGAGGAAGGAGCATAGGATCAGATATGGTACCCATGGCCTTGCCTTCAGGGCCACCCACTCGCTCTCCCATTCATGTGCTCCACCAGCCCTCCAGGGAGATCCACAGCCAGTGAAGTTGACATTCCACCCTAACCAGCCCACAGGGGCTCACTGTCATTGAGCTGCCTCCGCCGAGTTTGAACTCACTAAGCCCCATTTGGCAGATGCTCATGGTGCTGGGATTATAGGCATACCTCTATGCCCAACCTTCCTCTGCCTTCTAAGAAAGACTGCATCTAGGATCTTCTTTGAATCCAGTCTTTGTAAGGCAAGCTGAACTGGTGACAGTTTTAAATGATAGTATTTTAGAAATGAAAACATCTTTTGTGGTTGTGTGATCTATTGAGAATTTTGGGCTTATTTTGCCCAAAAGCCCTTGAGGCTGTACTTTAGTAAGACTAGTTTTAACTAACTGGACAAATTTTCATACTTGTGCAAATCTTATGAGAAATGTGAGAACATTAACTTCATTATAAGGAGCTGATTGTTGTTTTTACGACCTTTTCTGTTTTACAAGGTGTTATGGAAAAATAGAGAATGTTAGTCAAGAAAAATTTATTGCAATAAAGTAAATACTGCCATTAATGCCCCTCACAATACTCCATTGTACTTAAAACACAATTCTTCCATCGTTCTCGCTTCTTTCTGAAGCAGTTCTGGAAGCCCTCTTTTGTGAGTGTCTTTATTACACTATTCTGGGGGCCTTAACATCCTGAACTGGTTCAAAATGTTCACCTTTCATGGTCATTTTGGTTTTAGGGAAGAGCTAGAAGTCAAATGGTACCAGAGCCAGTGAAAAAGTGGATGAGGTCACATTATGATGTTTTCATACTGCCTTTCAGTTGAATGGCATTCAGTAGCTGTATTCATATTTTGATCACATCTCTTAAAAATATTCACACGAGGATTTTCAGAAAGTGACAACAGCTAGGCGTGGTGGCTCATGCCTATAATCTCAGCACTCAGGAGGCTGAGACAGGAGGATCGTTGTGAGTTTAAGGCCAGCCTGAATGGCATAGTGAGATCTTGTCTCAAAAAGACAAGGGCTGGGGATTTAGCTCAGTGGCGTAAGCACTTGCCTGGCAAGCACAAGGTCATGAGTTCAATCCCTAGTACCCCAAAAAACAAAATAAAAAACAAAAAAAGTGTGACAACAGTCATGGGATAAGTGTGTTAGAAGTAAGAGGGGGTATTTGTGTTTTTATTGCATTTTATTAGTATATATTATTAGAATGCATACATGATAAATACATTCATACTGGGCAATTGGTATATTACAAATGCATTTTGATTCATTTGCCATCCCCTCTAATTCCTCTTGTCTGTCCCCATCAATAGAACCCTTCCCATCTTTACAAAATATCTTCCTATTTCCTTTTACTCCTCTCTTTAAAGGATTTATGCTTTTGGTTGGACATATAAAAGAAATGATGTAATATTTAACCTTCTGTGTATGACTTCACAAACATTGTCTCAGTACGGCATTAATGGCAATGTCTTTTATTGTAATAAAAATTTTTAAATTTAAATACTGTATATTTTTTGTCCCCCCCCCTTGTGTAGTTGATTTCTTCAGTCATGTGTAAAGAGGACTTCAGCTAAGACTTGTGTTCCAGTAATTAAAGTCTGTCATGAACAATTAGAATGAGGGAGGTTGTCTTACAGGGGAAGATGCTTATGCTCTAGAGGTGGAACAACAGTCTTTATTTATATGTACGTTTTTCCATCTCTTCCACGTGGGGGGTGCTGTATGAGTTAGTTCACCCTGTGTCAGAGTCTGTTTACAGAGGAATCACAAAGCACATAGAGTAGTGTGTGTGTCAGTAACCTTTTGCTGAAGGGACCATTAAAATTCATGTGAATCATTGAAGTATGCCTCCTAAATGTTCTACACCTTGGTAATTGCTATAGTTGCTGATGCTGGCATCTGAGAGCAGAAAGAAAGTCTATGAGAGATTCCACACATGGAAATCTGAGATGACAAGAAACCTTCTCCCAAAGCCCTCCTCTGACAGTTTAGCTTTTATCTAATGAAAAAGACACACACACACACACACACACACACACAAAGTAAACATGAGTTACTGTTCTGACCATGCTCAGTGATGGCAAACCAATCCTCATATGATAACAATAGCAAGACTTAAGATTAATGGTATTGGCCTTACAATCTATATTTAATTTTAACAGTAGAATTCCATTTGTTACAAATCACCAGCATTTTAGAAAAAGGACTAGAATAAATAAAGGTTACTGAGAATTTTCTTCTGTACTACAAACTATTGATTCAGCTGAATTTCATGGAGTCTGCAGTTCTAAAGCTCTAGAAGAATTGCTGGGCAATTGAATTTGTCCCATTAGTTCAATTGCAGTTTCGAAAAAGAGGAATTATATTTTTAATCCCTTTAGAGCAGAAACTTGGGGCAGTAACTGGAAATCCAAATGATGATTTTCAATACGAAAATTCCAGGTATAACCACCTCTTTGCATTCTCTCACCTTTGGACTCAGGAAATTTGAGATATTTCTAGAAGTTGGTTTAGGTCATTTATAGTCAGTATCTAATTGTACTCAAGAAATTCATATAGTTTTATCACACCTAAAAATTCACTGGTTTTCTATCTCGAAATCGAAGTTGTAAAAGGTAATTAATTGTGCTTTAGTGGCTCTAAAGGATAAGCCAAGCATACTAAACCGCACCTCCTTGAGAGAACCCTCTGATTTAGTGAAACTAGTCTCACCCTTATGCTTTCTTTTTGCACTAGTAAGCATGCAAGCACCAGCAACAGAAGTGAAAACAGGCATGCGTAAATACTAAGTCTGTTCTGAAAGAACTTTACATCGCAAGAGAGCTCATCAGATCTTCTGACAATGGGCCAGACCAATCGCTATCAAATAAAATATAGTTGTCCCTCAATATTTGGGAAATTGATTCTTCATCTTCCCATGGATACCAAATCTGTAGATGCTGAAGTAAGTCCCTTGTATAAGATGGCATTGAATTTGCGTGTAACTTATGCATATCCCCCTGTATACCTTAACTCATCTACAGACCATTAATGATGCCTAGAACACTGCACATGCTATGTAAGTCATTGTTGTATATTGCTATGGAAGGTTTAGAGAATGACGACAAGGAATAAGAACGTCTGAAAATGGGAGTACAGGTGGTATTTTCGTTTAAATATTTCAATCCATGGTTGGTTGCATGTATGGCTATGGAAGGCACAGATAAGGAAACCTAAGTGTGGTTGGTAAAGAAAGCATGATATGGGCTTGTGAGATTTTCTGTGTGGGATAAGCCAGTGGTTCGTGGAGTATGTGTGAAAGCATGTGAGTCATAGTGACAGATTAGCTTGACTGGGCGGAACTCTGCTGAAAAGTCTTACATAGATATAAGAGTAACCCTGGCTGTTCGGAGGAGGAGGAGAGGGAAAATCTTGTCGTTTTTCATGTTTATACTATGGATCCAAAGAAAATGTTGATGAGAATATGTGGGAAGAAATATCAATAGCCCCTTTGACACTCCTTGGAAGTCACACCCCAGTCTCTAGACATGTAGTTCCTTCTCACATCTTGGTGATACAGCGTGTGAAAAGCTTCCTCCCCTTTGGTTTTAAGCTACCTCTACACTGTTCATTGTTTCCCAACATGGTTTCTGTGCTGTTGCCAGCCAACCTCTTTCTCTGCATGGCCAGGGGCAGTCACTTCTGCCACTCGCAGTCCACAAACTTAGGGTCCTCTGTGGTCCCACAAAAAGTGCCTTTCTCATGAAAGTAAAAAGCACATGTTTCTCACAAGATCTCAGTCAGCTGGCCTCACTTTGCTTCCTCTCATATTGCCTGGGTAACACAGGGTGTTTTTTTTTTGACTTCCCTTTCCTTGTGCGTGTGTAGTATGTGTGTAACTCTTGTCCTCTCTGGCTGGGACTGAAACAGCACTGGTGACAGCTTGCTTTGATTCCTTCTCAGGTCTTCTTCCACAAGCCCTTGCTGCCCAGCAGATCATTTCTGTGCAGTGCTCTGGATCACTGCAGGCCTTTATTACAAAACTTCATTACAAAACATCGAACTTGCTCTGGGACAAGTAGACTGTCACCCCTGTCATGGGTTCAGGCTTTCTGGTGGGAGTGATTGTTGTCCCATGTGGTGACAACGTGGATGTCTTATCTGCATTTTAAATCTTCCAGCAGCCCCTCAACCCAGCTCCAGCCGAGCACAGCTTCCCGTTGGGCACAGCGGGCAGCAGAAGGACAGCGAGTGAGTGGTGTGTCTCCGCGGGGCCAGGGCTCGGGGTTAGTACAGCAGAGCGTGTCTGTAATTGCCGCTCAGTGGGAAAGCTCCCCATGCTACCTTCCAGTCTGCTGACCCCAGCTTCCTGCTGAGCAACCTGGGAATGTATTAGTAAACCATGATCAGACTGCAGAGACAGCTTGAGGTCCTTTGATGCAGCTGCCCTTGTGCCTGAAGCTTATCTGTGTTTATGTAGAACGGTGATGGTAAGTATTAGAGGGGCCTCTGGATGAGGCCCAGGGAAGACAATTACAGATGTGGAGACTGCTGGGTTCCTGTGGCACCCGAGGTCACTTTTTCCTGAAGGACTTAGCAAAAGGGTCATATTTGGACATTTTTAATGCATTCTTCAGAGTCTGTCCATGTGCTTTGAGCTTCCAGTTCATTTCCCTTCCAGTTCATTTCCCTTCAGAGAGCAGTTGTCCATTTGAATTACATATACTTTATTTCTATTTTCCTTGTTTTTAGGAGGTTCATCCTTTATTCTCGACATTTTACAAGCATTCCAGCGTCATCCAGTGTGGTACTGCTCTGTAGTCCCCTTCTTTATAGTGCTGTGTTTAGTGTTTGAGTCCCAGTAACTGGGCGATAATAAATCCCCCTGGCTGTTGTCTGGTGACTCACCTCCTGTGCGTATGCACCCCCAAAACCTATACTTTTATGTAGGGAAGGGAGAGGGGATGGAAAGAGAAGTTAGAATGTGTTATGTGTGGGTACCAACTTCCCATAAGGAATGTAAACATTACAAACAACACATTTGTACCAATAAAATTTTAAAAATACAAAAACTATACTGTACCAACTGGGTAAGCACATTTGCTTCCTAACACTCATCCTTGTCTTCTTGCTTCCAGTGTCTTGTGACAGCCCTTCCCAGCGTTGTGTACCTAAGGTTCTTTCATACATCTCCCTTCAGATTCAAAGGGCTCTGTGCCATTTTTTGCCCAAATTTTCATTTTTCACTTGGTCTCCACTCCCAGTTATCTCCGAGTATTTCCCTGAAACGTCCAGCCTCCCACGTGTGTTCCAGGCTGAGCGAAGGACTTGAGGAAATCAGTTCAGTTCTGAAGACTGAGGCGAGACTTCTCTGTCATCGCTCAGCCTGACAAGGATGCTCACAGGGACACGAAGCAGAGGCCCCATCCTCAAGAGTCACTAGCCAGGCCCTGCTTGCTCCCTGTCTCTAGTTCTTTTGCCTGCAGATCCCTGAGATCCAGGCTGCTGCCTGACCTTTCTGGGTAAGGCTGACTCCATCCTGTGCTGTTGAATCACAAGCCTAGTTTGGTGTTGAGAGTCTGCAGCTTCCGTTTTCTCTTTGTCTAAGACCAGCGCTGCCCTATGGATTTGCCACACTCAACAGTTTTCTGCTGGGAATGTAAACATCACTCTTCCAATGCAGCAACAGCTTCTGGACTCTGGGCTCTGCCTGCCTGACCTGGCTTGGTCTCTGCCTAGGACATGCTGCCTATATCATCTACCCCTTAGCTTTTAATCCCATTCCGCTGTACTGGCTAGTTGAAGCTCTGGAGAGAGCTGGGAGAACTTGAGGATTTCCACTGTACTTCTGCATTGTGAAGGTGCTGTGGGGTCATAGGCATCGGAGCAGGAAGGATGAGCCACACAGCACGTGTCACCTGGGACTGTAATGGTGCGATGGGGGACTCCTCTCATGGTGCAGTCAGTTGCCTTCTTGTTGGGCTTCACTTGAACTCTGAAAAGCAAAAGGCAAATTCCCTGCTGCTCAGGCACAAGCATGCAGGGGATTCAGCAGGCGGCCTCCATGATGGGGAGAACTCTAGAAAGAAGGTCATAGAAAACACTCTCATTTTAGAGCCACGCCCCATGTCCAACAGGATAGATGTTCCTTTTGATTTCCCATAATGCTGACTGGGGAAACGGGAGCAATAACATCCATCGGCATAGTCCCCTCAGCCAAGGAAAGACTAAAAGTCATCTTGTTGAGCCTGCTCACCTGACAGGAGATGCCAGAAGCCTCGGTGAGCCAGGTGCCTCCTGCTGCGGGTCTTCCTCTTCAACGGGCTGTGCAGGTTGTTTTGCTACATGTTAGCCCATGTCCCGCCAGCCTCACGACGTAGTCCACATGTGTCCTCTCCCTATGTGTGTGTGGTGCAGCAGCTGCACCTCTGTCCCAGAAAGTGCAAGTGGTGGCATTATCTTCATCTTCATCTTGTCTCTCTCCACACTCAGGGCTGAAGTCCACACCTGACTGGCTCCACCCTGTCTACAACTGCGGTGATCAGTTTGCTCCCTCCCATTCACGATCTGTGTATTCTTTGTTCTTGGTGCTCAGATTTCTGTGATTCTGCCCGAGAAGGTGAGCATCCGCGTTCCCAGCAGCTCTCCCTGACTTTCCTGGGTTACCCTGTCCATGATCCATGTGCTCCCGCTGTCTATTGCTGACACCTCTGTGTTCCCCTGTTCTTATTGTTGAATTCTGTTGCCTGAGATCATCTACCTGAGACAATAGTGATGTAAGAAGATGAAAGGAAAACCCCGCAGTGCATATCTGTACAAAGGTTTATGTAAGGAGAGACAGAGACATCATCAAGTTCAACATTCCCTTGGCCAGAAGCCTAAACAATGTACCTTGCAGTGTGCAGGACTAACCTTTCAAATGCATTTATATGACACACAGTCTTAGGTTTTCTAAGGACGTCTCAGTCAGCAACATCCTTCACATAGGGTGGGGGATGCTTGCTAATATCCAGAAATTGTTCTCTAAATAATGAGTATAAGAAAAGATACTGTGTTAAGTTTGTGGATGGTTAAAAAGTGTGTGTGTGTGTGTGTGTGTGTGTGTATGTGAAAATTATTCTGCTAGGAAGAATTATTGATCTAGTTAAATATATAAGGCAGTCAAATTGGTATGATAACTAGCATTAAAAATCAGCTTCTTAAACGTTCCAAATGAATGGAAGTAGAAACACCTCAGAATTTGAATGAGATCTCTGTGGTGCAACTGGGGTGATCATGAAAGATTTTATGGAGGAAATGATAGTAAATTTTGACTTTAGAGTCCAAATAATTTATCTTGTTCTTTTTACCTCTGTCTCTTCCCGAGGCCTGAATCCTGGATGATTTATAACCATAGATTCTCACTCTGGAGAGGTGCAGGACCACTGGGCTGGCTGTGGTAACAAATCCCTTCCAGCTACCATCACACACAAGTCCCATACTCAGTGACACAGCTTTTCTGAGAGCCTCCCATCATCTCCAGCACTGCCGTGGAGTCTTCCACAGGATTCAGCTGTGGGGTGTGATTATATGTTTTAACCATTCTTATTTAGACTAATTTAATTCAAGAGAAGATGATCTATATTCTTTTAAGTTTCATTAAGTAGTCATTAGAATGCTTAATCTCATGCACCTTTTCTTTCCCCAGTCTGAAGCACTACCATTAGTTTAGGTAGCACTTATTAAATTTTTGCCCCTGCCGAGCTACTATAGTACCATGATATATTGAAGGTATGCTGCTCTGTTTCTGAGCACTAAGTTATCACCATGAAGTGTGGAGTCACCCTGTGCATGGCACAAGTGCACAGGCTACTTTACCATGCAGCTGTTTCCTCTTCTCTTGCCATGAATTCCCTTTCGTGTTATGCCCCAAGTCTTCATCCAGAGTGAGTCTAATTACCTTAAAGAGAGTATGGCTATAGCATAATAACCCTGCCAGAAGACCCCATTTTGCAGGCTGGATGTGTATCAAAAATGAGTGTTGTACTGCTTTGAAAGAATTTATCTGCCTTTTGGGATTTCACAACAACCTTGTAATTATGGATTATTCCTGTGAAAATACATTTTTAAGTACCTGGTACCCCAAAATCTTGAAACAATAGATCCAATGCAAAGCAATCTCCAATGACCTTGAGGAGTTTTTAGCAACTTTGCTGAGACTAAGATAAAATCTGTCAAGGTGAATTGAAAGACATCTAGAAGGCTGGAGTTGAAGGTTCTGTGTTTTCCCCTACAGCAGTTGATGACATTTTTTGATATGTAATGCAGGCCAGACAACTGTATTTCTTAGCCTCCTTTAGCTGTCTGTGATGTCCTTAGCCAAAAAGAAAAGAACATTGTGGAGACTTTCAGAATCGCCTCAAGTTACATTTTATAAGAGAAACTTGAACTTGCTCAGCTTCCTCAGCTCACAGTTTTGTGAACGGAGATGACCCTCTTTTTATTTTTTATTTAAAAATGTAATGCTTCCATTCACTGATTTGAGATTTTAAGGATGCATTATTTATAAAAAATAGTTTTTCACTCACCTGAAAGTTTACTGGTTAAAGTACTTTATCTTTTGTATTTTCTTCAGACTGAGCTTTAATATTTCATTGGTAATAAATTCTGAAAAATGAATAAGAATTGCAAAGGAGGCGCCTGCTTTGTGGATGTATAGTCACTGTGCCTGGTCTCGGCTTCCATGGTCACACTCAAGAAGGGCATTAACAACCCGGGCTTATACGTGGCTTTTCTATGCAGCCCAGTGTGGTAATGAGGATTTGAATCCCTCTATTCTGGCCATAGCTTTGATGCCTCTGTGAAACTCGTGTTTAACTTTTATGCTCTTGATCACAACTATTCCTCTAGTTAATAGATTTTTCCCAACATTTGGTGATATTGTCATCATCTACATTTAACTGAAAGTCCCAGGAGTTCTGTGATACATGACCATATAGACTTAGTAAACTCCAGGTGTCAGATGGAGCCATGCTCAGCAGTGCTCTCGAATACAAAGTAGGAGAGGAGAATGTGCATTAGTGATGATTTGACAGCCAGCCCTTTACAGTTTGAAGAACACTGTTACATCAGTGACCACATTTAAGCAATTCAATAAGAGGGTCGTTTACGATTGTCCTGACTTTATGAATGAGGAAACTTAATCATAATGCTATTGAACAGTTTGTCCACCCGCTCAGTATTGGGAAAACCAGAGCCCAAGCTGGAACACTTACCTTTCTATTTCTAGGCATTATTGCTTCCACTGTTGTGTGCTATTTTCTGCAGTGCACATCACAGACAAGTGTTCCAGTTCAATATCACCGTTAAGACTCAGGAAAATCTGTATAGCTAACATGGTAATTAGATGAGTCCCTTGAGGAGCCCATGGTTACATGGAAGGGATACAAATTACAAAGCGACATAAGAACTGTTATTGAAATTAAATATATACCCACCCCTTTGAGTTAATAAAGGAACAACTGACTGATCCTATCTGAGAGCTTTCCAGGGGAGAGATCTTTTAGCAGCGTCTAAAATGATGAATGCATGTGTGAAGATCGTCTGGTTTTGGCAGGATAGCATAGGCAAAACATAGTATCAGGAGTGGATGTGGTCTGTGGTCCAGCTTAGGAAGATGTGAGAGAACAAGAGGCCAGATAGGTCTGCTCCAGAGTTATTACAGACAAAAGCTTGGCTTTCAGTTTTTGACCATCTTTTGTAGTTAGAATGTCCTTATGTTTTCTAATAAACTGAATTGATTGTATACACTATGATAGAGGAAAAAATTGACATTAAAATAATATGGCCTTAAAAATGAGTGTACTTGTTAACTGACTCACAGTGTTTAGGTTATGAATGTAGAATATGGAATACAGTAAGTGCTTGGTTGACACATGGCATGTGCTATAAATATGGCTATATACAGACGTGGACTTTGAAACATATCATGTTGTAAGTTTCCATTTCTTTCTCTCTTTCTCTCTCTTCTCCTATTTAGTTTGGGAGTCACTTGTATTTTAGAAATCTGTGTGGACAGAGCCAGCCTTCTAAAAGAGCCTTCTGTCTGTCAGTGCCCACTTATGAGGTGGAACTTTGTGGCTTGTTCCCCTAAGCCCTTCCAGCCAGCTCATGAAACACAGAACTCTTAATCAAAGTTAGAGATGGTGGCAACTGCACAAACCCAAATGAGGACAAAGAAAGGAAAGGTGAGCTGCTGACCCACACTGATAGACTGTACTAAATAATTAAATAAAAGTTTCAATGTAGTCCCTGGTTGTCTTTTAACTTGGCAGGCTGAGGGAAGATGTGTACTACCCAAAAGGAAGATACATCTACCTACCATAAATGTTCCCATGACCTCTGGTATGACTACAGGGTTGTGTTTGCATGTCTGTGAGAGGACAGCAGTCTGGCAGCAGTACAGTTGAATCAGGCACTCTGGATGGCATAGGACTTAGCTTTGAAATCTGTGGCAAGGGCAGTAAATTGCATGGAAGCCTTTTGGCAGAGCTGCCAGACTTCAGAGCTGCCTGAGTGTAGCTGCTGCATGGTGTGTGTTAGTAAGGCGCCTCACAGGCATTCTGAGCCAGTGTAAAGGCAGAGGAGACCCTGGACAGAAGTGATTGCAGCTGCAGATTCCTTAGTGAAATAGTCTAGCATTGTTAATCCTGTGACATCCTGAAGATTAGGATGGGAAGATACGTTTGATCTCAGGATCTCACTGCCATTGCCTTCTCTGGCAGTGTGTGGATCCCTCATAGTTCAATCTCTAGTGCTTTGTCCATTCCACTTCTAAATGAATCAAGCGGTAAGGTATCGATCTCCCCTGGGGCTGCATTTCTTCTGGTTTGTTCAAGCTGTCACCCACACACCAAGTGTCAAAGCATCTTATTCAGAGCCTTGTACCACCTCGATCCTGCATGCTGCCAGTCTTCCTGTGGTACGGTTCCTCTAACTGGACAGGGCCTCTCCTGCTGTTCACATCCACCTTTCCATGCCTTTCCCACAAAGACAGCAGAAGGTCCCGTCTTCCGAGGTAGGCACATGACGGGAGGGTGATTAGATCTGCTCTGCTTGAAATTATTTCTCGTGTTCCACAGTAATTTTTGACATCTCTAGCCATATCCAGCTAACAATTTTATATTTGGTTGTAATTGATTGCCTGAGTTTCTCCACTAAATGTGATCTGATATGATCTATAATTTGTTTACACCATTACTTCACGTCTCTGCTATGTTCTCCTTTAGAAATGCCAACACTCATGCTTAGATTATTATCACTATTATTATTATTATATTTCTTGTCACTAATTTCTTTTTTCAGTAAAAAAATTCTATGAGGAAAAAGTAAAATAAACTTAGCTATCATGAATTTTTCAGCTATCATTAATCCCAACTTTTGTCAGAGCATCATGTGCTGAAATTTAAATATTAACTTTCCAATGAGGAATAACCAAAATTGTTAGCAAGGGGTGGAAATGCAGCACATCTTTCTACACATGCTCGCACATGCACATGCGCACACACCACAGTTTAAATAAGGTGATCACTCAGTCTTGTAAACCAGTTGTTTGCCTTTCTGTCAACACTACCTCATTGTTTCTGACTGGAAGATTGAATAATTTCTCCTTTTAATAATTATTATTACTATTTTTTTAAAGGAAGGCTTAGTGCTGTGAAAGGAGAATGCACTAAAAGTCTGAGGAGAGAGAAATACCTAGCTTATAATTTTAGAAGAGATACTGCTGCCCTGTTAACCAAACCCTGCCCATTCTGTGTACTCTGGCTCTCTGATCCATGAAAATTTGTTCGGATTACCCCATTTATCTTGTTTGAGCAGTAGAGAAAATACAATTAAAGAAATGCTACTGAAGAGTATCTCAAGTTCGTTGTATGAAATGTGACATGCAGAAGTCATTTAAACATGAGGAATGGCTGTATCTGTGACTATGGGAAGAGACCATTTGAGTTTATATTTTGTTTAGAAGCTGTGGTAGGAAGTGAGATAGACAGGTTCTACTATTTCATTTTTCCCCTGAGACACTTTTTCTGAAGGTGATAAGGGGAAGTTGAAGATTGAAAATGAGAACTGCCTTATGCTCATGCAGTAATGAAGGGTGGCTCTTGCAACTCACAAATACCGAGTGATGAGAAGGAACCCGCCCCTGTGGGAGGAGCAGGATCACATCATCCCAGGGTTTGTTATCAGTGCAAATTCTTGGGCCCTTTCTGGCCTCTAATGCACAGTACAGAGTATGAAGCACCAGCCTGAGCAGCCTTCCTAGTTAACCTCTTCTTTCTGTAGTCTCCAAAGTACTTTGTTTTCTGACTCAAAATGCTCCTTTCTGTTTGCAAATGCTACACAGTACTTTAACACTGAATAAATACTTTCAGTACATTAAAGACAATAGAGACAGAGTTGAGATTTGTAATGAGGACCCTTTATCTGGGTTGGACTCTCAGCTAGGCTACTTGGTGCTGTGTAACACTGAAGGCTTTCTCTGACGTCCAGAGGCTAATAATTGTAGTGATGCAGTGATCCTCATATTCTCCATCTCAATGCATTTTTTGAATACATGTCTTGGAAATAGTACTGGAGACCTAGTAAGCATGCAGGAAGAAGTAGATATGATTACACTAGATGTGTGAGTCAGCTTTGTGTCTCAAATGATGCCCAAGATACTAACTTAATGAGGGGAAGAGGCTTCTTTTAGCTCCTGTTCTTAGAGACTTCAGGTTTCTTGACCCTGTAGCTTTGGGCCTGTGGCTGCGCAGTGCATCATGGCAGGAGGGCATGATGGGTAAGCTCTGTTCACCTCATGGCAGCTGAGAAGCAAAGAGAAAGACAAAGCACTTGGGGGATCCAAACATCCCCTTCAGGGGCAAGCATCCAGTAACCTCATTTCCTTCTCTGAGGCTCCACCTCCCCAAGGGCCTCACCTTATAATCAAGTCTACCACACAGGCCTTTGGCAAACGTTTCAACTCTAAAGTCCAGTAATGGCTAACAAAAATAACTCTGGAAGAGTTTTTGTGTGTATTTGCACTATGACAGGGTGGAAACTAGTGTTATCCTCTCCTCCTCTGCAAGAAGGCTGTGATGAGCTAAGGAATCATAAGAAATGAGAAAGGGAATTACAAGAAATGATACCGACTGGTTACATGATAGTGTTAAGAAAAGGCCAAGAGTGGGTTACAAGTAATAGTAAAGGAGAATTTCTTTAAGTCCTCTTCAGAAATCAATTTTTTTTTATTAAGAGAAAAGGCTTAAAAAGGGAAACTAGTCCAAATCTCCTAAAAACTGGCTGCTTTCCTTAAGTTGCTGAGCACTAAATTTTCAGTGCACAGTACTGTGAGCATGTTCACAAGTAAATGTAAAGGCAGGGTTTCCTGCTCACAGGTTCAGGAGCTTAGAGTAGAGTATTCTACTAGCTCACAGCAGTAGCCCAAATAAAAAGGTTACAAGGTCGAATAGGTCACGGGCAAGTGCATGGCAAGATTGTGGATTTGGATTTGGGTTAGTGCGATATTCATTTATATTTCCTGTCAATTCA
Source organism: Cuniculus paca (assembly GCA_004365215.1). NCBI lineage: Eukaryota > Metazoa > Chordata > Mammalia > Rodentia > Cuniculidae > Cuniculus > Cuniculus paca. Next base: position 4,193 of record RJWT010007212.1, on the reverse strand, counting down.
GGTAAATTATAGCATTGATTCTATGTGTGATTTGCCTTGCTCGGTTCTGTAGATGTAAATATAGCTCATACTCTTAGGATGCCAGCATGTGATTTTCCTAAATGGTTGTCATCTTCTGTTTATCTGATGTTGAATTGAGAAGTACTGATTTATTCCAGATTATACTTGAGTAAAACTATCTTTTAAGGTAAAATGTGGACATGCATAAAGGAGTTAACTTTTAGAGATGAGAAATAGTTTTCACATTGGGTTTGTAAGGATTCCTAGCATAGCAAAAATGAGTAAGGCGTATTTTCAAGAGCTTTATTCCCTTACAAGTGAATGGGGTGGTTCTTCTCACTGGATCCATTCTGAGTTCATTATAGTTGCTTTTTTGTTTCTTTCATGAACTTCTGAGTTGAAAAGCAATTTGAAATTCATTTGACAGGAGTGTACAGTTATTTTTTAACAGTGGAAGAAAGGGACTGTACACTTCTACTTGTGCTTTTCTGCATTGATTTATACATCAGAAGCACTTCCAGAAGTCTACAGACACATAGAAGCATGGAGTCCATTTGAAGAGATTCTGCCTTTTTTGGTATGTTCGGCCTGAGTGTCTAATGGTGTTCTAGAATTGTGAAGATCTGCGTTATTCTTGACTACTGTTACTTTTAGCCTTTTCAGAGTGTGAAAGAAAAAAAGAGAAAAACAAAAACAAAACCAAAGCTAGATCATTGCTCTCAAATTTTCATAGACATGCAAATCACCTAAGTATCTTTCTAAAATGGAATAGGACCAGGGACTCTGAATTTCTAAGATGTTCTAGGTGAAAAGATACTGAAGGTTCTGGGACTGTGCTTCAAGAGGTAAAAACTAGATCAGGATTTGCACATTGGCATGCAGTACCATATCATGAGTGCAATTAATAACCAGATGCCCACTATTTAACTTAACCTGTTTCCCCCACATTTTTCCATTTCCCTTATATAATAAACAGAAGAATATTACACAGTGCTAAATAATGTGCTTTTTCTCTCATGGCATGATTAAGTATATCCTATCCAGGCTGAAAACTGCTTTGCAGTGTAGGAAGGATTTTGCCACCACGTCTCACCTCCTTAATGGAATTCTAGAAGTTAATGTTCTGGCAGACAAAGTGCTGGTCTTGTGGGGGCAATATATAAAAGCAATGAGCCAGGTGTGGTGGCCCACTCCTGTAATCCCAGCACTTGGGAGGCTGAGGCAAGAGGATCTTTGCAAGTTTGAGACCAGCCTGGGGTACAAAGTGAGCCCAAGGCCACCCTGAGCTGCATGAGACCCTGTCTCAAAAAGTGAAAAAAAAAATGAGAAGTTAAAGAGAATAGGGAGAATGTGTGGATATTCAGATATAGTTCTGTCTATGTAATCATAATCATTATTGCCTATTAAGGGTAAATATTTTTATAACCACTTGTTGAGAGAATTAATTTTAGGTCGAACAGTTCTGTACATATAAGAGGTCATCAATAAGTAGTTTTGTTATCATTATTACTGTTAGTATTATTATAAATGATGTCAATGTTCATTTTTTTCCTAAGATCCTTTTAAGGGTGCTCTGTTTGTGTTGCTTCCAATATAAGAAAAGAAAGTTCTGGAGTAAAATTGTGAGAAGTAAAATCTTTAACGGATAGAATAGAAATGAAATTTCATAAGAACTCTTTAAAAGAAAAGCAAAAATGTTCTTAAGTAAATATTTAAAATAAATATTTTTCCTATTTATTGATAATTGCCTGATATTTTTTATTCCTACCAAGTCTCAAAGATTGTTCATGCATCATTTCATTTCTCGTATCTTGCTCATTTCTCTTTATGAGTTTAATGCTCATGTTCCCAGTAAAATCCATGTTCCATCTGACAGACGTAATGGATGACAAGTCTTCTTCATTGTCAGCTGAACTACTTAAGCCAGTGCTCCAATATTCTGTCCCTATTATTCTGAGAGAGTTAACAAATGACAGACCACAGGATTCTTTGTGCAGAAAAGCAGTTGACTTTAGTGGCGGTGTCCAGATGGTTTTAGGTATTTTATGATCCTTTAGTGAGTTTCATGTGAAACTTGAGCTTGTGTCAGGTGAGTCCCTGTGCTGTCATCTTTGACTGGAAACTGTGTAAGCTGTGGAGGGAGTAAAATCTGGGAGAGATGTGTAGGAGATGTCACGTGCATAGGTGGGATAGTCTTATGCTGACATTCTGGAAGAATCTGGACCTGATTCTGCTGGGGTGAGCCTTGAGTTCAGCCTTTTTGTTGTGAAGCCCACAAGGTGGCAAAGTGGAGAAAAGGCATCCAGTATACTTTTCCGGGTGGATTCACAGGCTGCTGCTTCCCAATCATCATTCCGGCGCTCCAAATTGAATTCTTTATTTCTGTGAAACATAAGCCAAGCAAATTATTTTTTAGGAGATTGTTTTACCCTAGCACTGCGAGCGAAGACATCTGAGATGTGTGTGTGCGCGTATTTAAATTACTGAATAAGGTCTGATAATGTATTTGATGAACATAGATTTTTATTTTTGTCATAATATTGCTGTATTTTTGCCTCCCCTGTTTAGCAGAAGTGTCAATAACCTGGGCTCAACTTCCTTGGGCTTCATACCTCTATGGAGAAATTTTCAGTTACGCCTTTGGAAGAAATGTCCCGTATTGCATACAACTGCCTCTCAAACAGGAAAACTATCGATTGAGCCAAGCTAAAGTTACTAGATTATTGTAGGAGAGGAGAATACCAAGTGGAGGCATCTCAGCAGCCTTTCAAGGGGGGGTGGTGTGGGAGGTTATTTATAAGCAGGAAGCCTGGAATGGGTGCTGTGGGGCGGTTCTTGCAACATGAGGATCTGGGTAGGATAGGGCAGTTCTTGGCCTGAATTCTTTGGTCTGGAAGGCACAGTGAGATGAAGGTCTGGGTACAAGTATTGATAAACTATTGGGCTTGCTGGTAAATAATGTATTGCACTTGTTTTATCAGCTTCTTTTCCTGTGATGAAAAATATTTCCTTTTTGCCCAGCTCCTGTGTTTTTTAGCATAGGGGCAGTGGTGGTGAACCTGTGGCACACCTGGTGCATCCAGCTGTTTTATCATTGAAAGCTCTAAGAGGTTCACCATTGCTGGGCTACGAATGTGTGGTGGGTTCATCTCTTAAACTTAGTGATGGAGAAATGGTCTGGATTAGTGTCCTGTTGCTGCCGTAACAAATAACCATCATCTTAGTTGCTTGAAACAACCTAGATTTCTTTTATAGTTCTGCGTGTACAGAGTCCAGCCTTGGCCAAATTCAACCATCTGCAGGACTGCATCCTGTTCTCAGGGCTTTTCTGGACACACTGCATTTCTGTTAATGTTCTGCTTCTAGAGGTTGCCTGCTTTCTTTGGACACTAGTATTCTCCCTCTTTTAAACCATGGAAGGTGAATCTTCCAACCATTCTTCTGAAATATCTCTGTCTTCTGCCTTTAAGGAATTTTGTGATTGTATTAGCTTCATAATCCAACATATTCCTCCCCATGTAAGGTCCCATCTACAGAATCACTTCCTACAAGTGAACTGACATGTCACAGATTGCAGAGCATAGGATAAAGATATCTGAAGGTACAACTGGAGGGAGCATGGCGTGAGTCACCCTACCACATAGAAGGTGTGAAAGTTAGAAAAACCTTGTGTGATAGTTAACTGGTTGTGTCAATTTGAGTAAGAAACGCCCAGCTAAATGGATCAGCTTAGTTCTGAGTGTGGCTGAAGACAGAAAACCCACCCTGGGTGTGAGGGGCACCAACCTGTAAGTTTATAGCCTGAATGGAATTAGAAATGAAGGAAGGCTTGGTTTTGTTTCTTCAGAGGAGTTCCATTCTTCACCTGCACCTCGGATGCCATCTTCTGGTTTGTGTCATAGACCCCTCAGCTCCCTGGTACAGAGTCACCCAGGACACTACAGTGAGCCCCACCCAGACCTTCAGACTTCAACGAGGTCCTTTGGATCTCCAGCGCACAGACAGCCCTTTCGTGCTCTTCCATGCCTGACACTGCAGGCAGCCACTGTAAGCCCACCTTGTAAATCATAGATTTATATATCTGACATTAAATCTCTTTCTCTAGTGAGTACTGACCGATACACCTTGTCCCTTTACAGGCTTTGACTACTGAAATGACCTCATGGTGCAGATAATTCTTTGGTATTTATTAG
>RJWT010007211.1:0-27941 GCA_004365215.1 Cuniculus paca | reverse complement strand
AAAAACTAGAATTCTCCAAAGACAAACAAACTCTGATTATTTCTAGGATATGTTACCTTGTACTTTTTTCAGATAATTACCCTTCTGTTACAGCAATGCAACCATTAATTTGACTTTTTGGGAAATAACATGTTGTTAATCTCACTAGTGTCCTTGTTACAAAAGAGTCACAGCCAGGCCTGGTGGTGCAGGGCTATCATGCTAGTACTGCGGGATGCAGAGGCAGGAGGAGTGCAAGTTCGCTCCCAGCCTGGGTCACTTAGTGATTTAACAGGACTCTGTTTTAAAATTTTAAAAAAAGGATGGTTGTGTAGCTGAGTGCAGAGGCCCTGTGTTCTATCCCCAGCATCACACTACCATACATACACACACACACACACACACACACATACACACACCTCAAAAAAGGAGGAGGAAATAAGGTTTCACTATGTGTTTATGACCCGTTTCCAGTATCACTGTCACCTATCACTAAAGCCTAGTACAATAACTTAACCACAGATATTCATCTTTTCATCCCCAGAGAACATCTCCTCACAAGAATATAACTCTCAGCACAAAGATAACTGTACTATTTGGTCTGAACCATCTCATACTTTTCTTGGCTTGAGTCCATCTGCAGAAACCTGAGTCAGCACCATCAATGAGTGGTCTAGTATCTTCCTGCAAGGATGAATACAAAAATTTGAAAAAGCTTTCACTGAGGGCACATATTACCCCCTTATTTTCCACAGTGATCACTGTTACGTGAGATGAAGTAGGGATGCACAGAGCTTCTTCGTGGCCTTACAGAATGGACTCTCGTATGTGAGTTATTCCTGACACACTGAACTTGCCTTCTGGCAAGTTCTCACCATTTTATCTGTAGAGAGCTCATGGCTGTCCCTAGAAAGATACCAGAATGAGGCTTTCGCTTTTAGAGAAGTAGGAAACTTGCCTTACTCATGGCCCATGTTTGCATACTTGCTGGAATTTCTTAAGGTTTTATATGATGGTTGCTTCCAAAAGACTCTTCGTTTCTGTGATACTTATACAGCCCCTGCCTTAGCTCAGTGACTCAACGTGAGCTCCCCTGGGACACATGTTGTGAAACCTGCCACAGCCAAGAACTTAGGCAGTAGTGTGGCAAAAATGCACCCAGGGTGCAAAATTGAGGGAGCACATGCGGGACTCTTAAGAGCGAATCCTTCATTAAATTTCATTAAGTTTTATACATCACTCTTAAGAGCATATGTCCTCTCGGGGTGCTCAAGAACATGGTTCGCTCTTGTGATACCCAAAATGTGAGCAGCACTGCAGGCTCTGCACTTGCTTTGCTGTGGTCCTGACGCTGCTGAGGCCACGATCAGGTGACGAGCTTGCGCGACACTGTTCAAACTGCCTTTCTGAAGGAGCAGGATGGCGGCTCCATTTATCTCTTACTGTAAAATCTCCTGTATTTAACACATTTGTAGCCAGAGACTGACTCTCCATCAGGATTATGTTTTAATACCTTGTTGGAATTAAACACAAAGTTTTTGAGTCAATAAACAGATGTAAAGTAAAGACCCAACATTGGTATTTATAGTGAATACTGAGAACCTTCTATCGTATTAAATGATGAATTTAGGAAGGAAGGGTCTTCATATTTGAAACACAACTAGTTTAAAAGGATTAAGATTATCATAAAAAGATACAACACACAATACATAAAGCATAAATACGCACACATTGACCTATAAGTATGCACAGACAAAGGAAAAAATGTGTTTGGGCTCCACATAGGCATATTATTAAGCATATTACTGCATCCTATTTTAAACATTGGTATATCCACCAAAACCATCTAGAGAAATAACAGTTAACAAGCAAACAAACCCTGGAGATCCCTACAGCTGTTGACCACCAATAAAAAGATTTAATGCTCAAGATTGTTTGTTTCGATCTTATGTCAGAGATAAATTCTCTTCAAATTCCAAAAGCCTAATATTATATGAAAGAATTTTCAAAAATACAAATATAAACACACATGAATGGATAATACAAGGCACCTATGTTATACATAAACACAAATGAATAGATAATAAATTTTATATATGCACTTGGGCCTTTTTTAGTTTTCTTTTTCAAAATGATAAAAGAATTAAATGTATTTTATCTCATTGAGGATTTCCATGAGTAAAAGGGTAATGAAAATTTAGTGTAAACAAAACAAAAAGTACTGAAGGATTATAACATTTAGTTTATAACCATAATTTATAATACACAAACATTTGATATGTATGTCATGAGTGCTCAAAGAAAATGTTTACCTCAAGAAAAATTCAGAAAGTAAGAAAACACAGAAAGTGTCAAACTATAAAATACACACTTCTCTCCTGTAATTTTGAAAGTTAACATTCTTAGACAAAAGGAAATTGGATTTCTTAAAACTGAACTGTCATACAAAAACTTACTTTCCATTTCCATTAGAGAATTTTATAAACTTCTGAAGTTCACCAGTCATGTATTCACGAAAAAAAGCACTGGACATGTTATCGACATTGGTAAACCTTAGTATTCTATAATTTAACATGAAAGCAAGACTCCTTGGAGAGAATAAACAGAATAAACTTCTGGAAGTTAGAGGTAATATTTCAACCACAAAGTTTATTACACAGAGTTTTGTTGCTAAGCATAGTATGTCCCATGGAACCAAAGAAAATTACTATTGCCTGTTCATGAGGGTTGGAACTCTTCATCTCTTCATAATATTTCTATGGGAAAATGAAGGCTATGTCCCTTGGCATCTTTACAACACTTTTAATTTTTCATGCTGAATGTCTTAGCTTTTATTACTTATCGAGGATAACTATCAAGTGCTCAGTTATTAACCTCACTGAGTTACCATCATTTCCAAAGTGAGAGAAGATTCCCAGAGTGTGTATAGAAACTGATCATTATTAGGTGGCAAGAGGAATGGATGAAGGAAGCGCAGCTGCATTCTAATGATATTTAGATATAGTGGAAAGCACCAGTCACCTCTTAACAGACAGACACTTATGCCTGAGCATCTCAGTTGATTACTATTTCAAAAAGGGGCTTCCTGCTGGCAGTTTTCAAATATACCCACATACACATAGGAATAGGATCATACCATACTCTAGTAGTCTTTCAGTTGCAAAGTTCAGTGTGTGCACAACAGTGGAAAATAATGGTATGAGCAGAAAGGTATAGTGGCAGAGTTTCAAAGTGGTTGTATTAAACTCTCTAAGCTGCTATCACAAAATACCATATACCAGTTGGCTTATAAATAACAGAATGATGCTTCTTGCAAACTCTGGAGGCCAGAAAATATAAGAGCAAGCCACAACCGAATTTATTATCTGGAAAGGACCTGCATAGATTTTCAAAAATGACAGTCTTCTCACAGAGTCTTGACAAGGTTGAAGGGGTAAGGGATTCATTGTAGTTTCTTTTATAAGGGCAATTAATTCCACTATTGAGGGCTCTATCCTTGTGAAAACACATTCTCCCAAATATCTCACTTCCAAATACTGTAACATTGAAGATTAGGTTTCAACATATGAAGTTTGAGTGTACATAACATTGTAAATAGCTGTGAGGAATAGCTCTTAGCAGAAGTCCCTACACTAGATAAACTCCCAATTTGAGAAAACTTCCAAGTTTATTCAAACTCTTTCTAAAAGTGTGTAGGTGAATGATTGAATTAGTTATAATATGTGCTTCTTTTCCAAAACAAGAGGAAAATTATTTTGATTTTATCCTCATTTTATTTGTCATCACAATAGCAAAATATAATCATCGAATCTATAATATCTGATTATGTTATGCTGAAATGTTCTTTTAAAAAATTTTAGACGGGAATGAAGAAAAAAACCAACATGAGTTATGCATATGTACCAACTCCCCATAGGGAATGTAATCATTATGTATGCAAAACATATACTAATAGGGGCTGGGGATTTAGCTCAGTGGCACAGTACCCACCTGGCATATGTGAGGTCATGAGTTTGATCCCCAGTACCAAAAGAAAGAAAGAGAGAGAGAAAAGGAAAGGAAAGGAAAGGAAAGGAAAGGAAAGGAAAGGAAAGGAAAGGAAAGGAAAGGAAAGGAAAGGAAAGGAAAGGAAAGAAAAACATATACTAACAAAAAAGAAGAAAGAAAAGGAAAAAATTAAAACAAAAAATAACGGTGGAATGGACTCAGACATGGTGGCGCACATCTAGCATCCCGTACTGCAGATGCTAAGCAAAAGAATCGCCTGGAGTTTGAGGTCAGCCAGGCTGCAGAGTGAGTTGAATGTCAGTCTGAACTGGACTACCTACCAAGACCCTATTATTCATAAAAATAATGATAATTTCAAAAATGTAATAGTAACAAGGAACAGAAGCAAAGAATAATTTTTCATATAACTATTTTTCTAGACTTTATAAAATCCTTGGATGTAAAATATACAAAATTTTGAGACTCAATATTTTCCTTTCCTCTCTTCACTAATTCTTTTCTCTCCAGTAAAGCACAATGTCTAAAATTTCCATCCACAACTCCATTTGCCTTGGTTAAGCTATAATAATTGATGGAGGTATTTTAATTGATTCTGAGTATACCATAAGAGTGTCTATAGATTGGCCCAAAAATGTGAAAATGGTTCACAATTCACTATGTATTGTCTTACTATTAATATGAATGGCTTGACTGTAGCCAGAAAATCTGGAATACTTTTCACACATACCTCATACAGCGGACTTCATTGCCATTATATGGTAATGTTACACAAAGCAATGCATTTCTCTAAAAAGAAAAGACAGGCTTCTGATTGTAGGACTTGTATAAAAATTATTTTAAACTGGAAATATTTGGATAAATGATAGTTATGGGGGTATTTAAATTTAAGTCATGGCTCCTACAAATTAGCTGCCATTTACCCTCCTCTAAAATCTGCCTGGAAGAAGAAGATACTTAACACCAGGAGGTATGAATTCAGATCTTCTTCGCAAAGAGTTTTAGGCAGGAATAAGACTGCGCAGTAGAATCAGGATGAAAAAAAAGCCAATAGAATCATCAATATTTTCCCACTGAAAACTTCAATTGCTTTTTTGTTAAAATGATACAGAAACCCTACCCCTAACTATTCAACAAATTGTTTATTATTGACTATAGAAATCCCTACTCTTAACTATTCAACAAAGTGTTTATTATTGACTATTCCTGCAGGCATGTGAATTAAAACTCTCCTCCTAATTTTGTCAGTCTATAGTTTCCCCAACTATGAGACCTAAATTGGTTCAGCGAGTTTTTCTACTTTTTGGTGCTGAGAATTAAAAGCATTATCAACAGTCTCAAACCCAAGAAGTAAGTTTTTATTTTAATTTTTTTGGGGGGTGTGGTTACCAGGAATCAAACTTAGGACCTTGTGCTTCCCAGGCAGGCACTGTGCCACTAAGCTATATTCCCAGCACCTAAATATTTTTATTCCCCTTTAAAAATTTGTAACATGAAGCTTAGCAGAATATTCTCCTGAGGTCATACTAACCAGTATATGGCAGAATACATTTTCTGATGTCAAATTTGTTATCTTTCCTATATCTACTTCCATATCTATAGATTCTCTGATATAATTCTGATTGATTTTCATGTCAAATTACAGATTAAAAAATGGTAATACCCTAATACTGCACAGGAAAATGGAAGAGGCTACGCTAAAAAAAAAAAAATCAAAGAAATCACTTGCAGCTGTGACAACTGCAGCCATTCTGTCCAAAGCCCCACCCACCTATGGCCCTGGAGTCTCAAAGCTACAGGGAGTCCCATTTGTGAGACCAATTCATATTGACTAGGAAGCTCCAGACTAGACAATGTTAAACATCACAGAGTACACAGTTCAATTACGAGTGATAGGAGGGCAGTATTGAGAACCAACACCGATGACATAAAAATATCCAAAAATGAAAACTGTACCCCAGAGAAGTAAAGAGAATTATAGGACCAACTCAGAATGGGAAAGTACTGAAGTCTTCAGAAATTAAGTATAGAAAACATTCAGCTCCCGCAACCTTCAACCAATTCTCAAATTTAGTACTAGCTGAGGTATTTCCTGATGTTCAGTATCTTCAATACATATCTCCAAGATGTGATAAAACTCAATGTCTAATTCATGATTTCTTCCTTCAAACTTTGCCTGTGTCAGGAAATTTTAGAATGATCCATCTGTTTACCATACAGGTAAGAAACTGAAGGTATTTTCAGACGCCGACAACTTCTTCAGCCTTGGTATTTCTTTTAATTTTATCTATTCAAAGTAGCTCTCAGAACTATTCAACTCAAGGTGAGAGTAAAGTCCAGTGGTAGAGTACCTGCCTAACATACCCGGGTGCCGAGTTCAGTGCCAAATACCAAAAATAAATTAATAAGTAAATAAAATCCAACTCTCTCTAGCTATTCTTCCAGCAATTAGAACATAGGTGAGCACTACCTGGTTTTGTACTCCACCCCCGCAAGCTACGATGATTTTTACATCTTGAGCTTTTTTGCAGTATCAAAATATTCCAACATTGTGTTATATGAAAATGAAGATGAAATTCAAATTCAGGTGTTAATATAGTTTTATTGGATCACAGTGATGCTTATTTATTTACATATCATCAATGAGTACTTTTGTCACAAGAATTGGGTAGTTATGAAAGAGACTTTGGCCCCCAAATACTCAGACCTTTTTTATCTACATTATTCTTTACAGAAAAAGTTTGTCAGCCTCTAATGTACAGTGAACATTCTAGATTTTTCAGCTAAGGAATATACAAGGAACACAGTTATTTATAAGCCTTCTTTCAGCACTAATCCTTGTTCTTTCAAGCTGCTAGGTTTATCTTTTCAAAGGTAAATCTGGTAACTCTGAAAATCTTGCAAGATCTTCCCATTGTTTTATACAAAAGAGATCAAAATGCCTACTGGGTCTCGCCTTTATCTTGCTACAGACTTCCTTTGCCACCTTTCTAGTAACACGTATATCTGCTTTTATTTCCTCTGCTCCAGATGTCCCATCTACTTGTCAATCTTCTTCTTTTCCTCTACTTGTTCTTTGCCTAATTTAACCATACCTACGCCTTGGCATTAGTCCAGCTGAAGATCATTTTATTATAGACAACTAAGTTAGGTAGAAATATTCTCAGTATTCAGACAGGACTATGTCCTTTAGGGAGTCAGTACAGACAATAAAAACACATTACAACTCTGGGTAGAGACATGTGTTGGAGGCCAGACCTCAAGATAAAGATGAGAATGGCCAGGCCTACATGCTTCCCCAAGGGATAAGCAATATAATTGGTATTACTTGGTCCAATAACGTTTACATAGACATCAGTCATCCTGTTGGTACCAAGACCTCCAGATCCATTCCTTAGTAAAAAAGCTTCTTTGTTCTTCCCAGGTACACTTTTGCTTTATGACTTGCTTTCCCATCGGATCAATATTACGTAACAATCCATACTTAGTCTTACTGGTTGATCATAGTTTTGGCACACATTGTATTCACCTAGTGATTTTGCTCTATAAAACTTAGTTTGAGAAAGCAACCCACTTTCAGATCCCCTTCCGCCACTCAGATGTTAGCTCTGAATAAAATTTTCTGATTCTTAACCTACACTGTTCCTCACAATTCATTCTTTGATCTGGGGAACATGAACTCTTTTGTATATGATATCTATCACTTTGCTTTACCAAACTTTAGTCAGCCCCCTCTTAGGCCCTTTTGTGTGTTTTCCTATGAACTCTGATTTTATCAAGAATCCTGTTAGGTCATCCTACCAAGAACTCCCTTCCTGAATATCTCAATATCTGACCAAGTTCTCCATCCTTCACTCTCTCCCAGCGAATGTCTGATCACTTCAACTTGTCTTCAACAAGAATCCTAATAGACTTGGTTAATCAGCATCCCTTCACCCTGATGACAAGGCAAATTTGAATAACAAATACTATCTAAATACTTTCTAATATAAGCATGATCCATGCAAAGAATTGTGCCCCAGTACTTAGAAAATAATTATTTGTTTTTTTTTGTTGTTGTTCAAATGTAACAGGGCATCCTACATTTAATCTGACCACCCTACTTTTTAAAGAGGTCTCTAATAAAAAGTAAATTTGGTTGTTGAGGTAAACTTAGTAGACATTAACATATGTGTGTATGAAATTATCAAAGAAGATGCCAGATAAAAATGAAAGGATATAGCATTTTAAACTAATAATGCTTGACTGGAAAACTAAAAGTTTAGCTTCTTAGACATAAGAAATTTATTAGAACTAAAAACAAACTATTTCCAACACAAAATAAATCTAATTATGAAAAAAACACTGAAATAAAAGAAAAATAAGCCAAAACTAAGAAACATGTGGATTAACGATTTTTGCAACAGCACAAAGTGTCTAAAGGACTCTCTGGATCCTCCAAAGAGCATACAGTATAATGTGATCAGACAAAAGGGCTAAGAAATCAGTAAAGAGAAGACTAGAAGCCTGGCATTGCAGTTTGGTTGGAAGGAAGGGTTATTAAAATTATGTGTACCTAAAAATGACTCTGCTTATAGAGTGTATATTTAGTTTGAAATGAAACATAATTGTGAATCACAGATAACAGTTTTATGTCTGAGATTTTAAAAGGTCAACCTGAAAAGAAAACAAAAACAAAAACACAGATTCCTACCATCCTAAATGCTTAATAAGTCTTGGGCTAAACTATCACAAAGGAATTCAGTGCTAAAGCACATTTAGCTGCCATTAACCGAATGGGCCCAAGGTAACATTTAATGATTATAGATTCTGACAAAGTTCATTGATTTCTATGTACCTAGATTAATTTATTTTTACCTACTCTCCACCCTCACTATATCAAAAATTGAAAATTTGGGATCAATGAATGTTTATTTTATACAAAATAACTTTCTTTAGGTGTTAAAGTCATTGCAACTTATAGAATAAAATCTTACAGGCTCTCTACATTTTGTTTACGTTTACACTCTAATTCTTGCAAACTAGTGCATTTGCTTATGATTTGTTTGATTAGGCAACTGAATTATGAGGGACTAGGAACATTGCTCAATTGTAGAGAACTTGCCTAGCAAGCAGGAGACCCTTGGTTCAACTCCCAGTCCAGGAAAAGGAAGGAAAGAAGGAAAGAAGGAAAGAAGGAAAGAAGGAAAGAGAGAGAGAGAGAGAGAGAGAGAGAGAGAGAGAGAAAGAGAAGAGAAGAGAAGAGAAGAGAAGAGAAGAGAAGAGAAGAGAAGAGAAGAGAAGAGAAGAGAAGAGGAGAGGGAGGAAGAAGGAAGGAAAAAGGTGAGGGAGGAAGGAAGGGAGGGAGACAGGAAAGTAAGCAAGAGTAACACTAATACTCTTTTCCATAATAGCTTATGAGTGGATCCTCCATACTATCAAGTAGAGTGGACCATCCAACTCATGACATATTTATACTCTCACAGGTAACAGTTCTTTTTAATTGTCCTTGATTTTTTAATATGGTACTATAGATGGAATCTAGGGACTTTTTCCTAAGCTATAACCCTGGAATGTATTCATTCATAAATCTTGAGGCTAGGACTCGCTAAACCGCTAAGTTGCCCTGGCTGGACTGGAACTTGCAATCTGACTATCTCAGACTTTCAGAATGCTGAGATTACAAAAGTGCTCCACCATACCAGACTTATGCTTCTTGATCTTTAAAGGTTTGCTGGATGATAATAATTGTGAGGCTTTAGGAAAGACATACCTTTTGAAGTCACTAATACAACATAAGTAAACTTTGCTTTGCCAAACATGTGCTTTCTGCCCAAAAGGACAAACACACATGTTCATCTGTTTTCCACATTTGATTTTTATGTTCTACAGTTCTGCCATAATCTCTTTCAAATTTCACTTGATCACACTCCAACTACTCTGTATAATGCTTTGCAAACTTCGAAGCTGACACAAAAAATGGTTTTTTTCTTCCTGTCCACATCCCTGCCTAGGCAGATTTTTCCAGGTGCTTCAGCTTTTGCAGTTCAATGAACATGTCCCTGAGAAGTGAATAAAATCTGTTATTTTCTTGTTTCTTTAGCATCTTTTTCCAAGAACATTTGATCCCTATTGAGATACTTTTGCATTGCTTTCTATTCAATATAGGGTGGGAAGTCAGGGTGTGTGATAATCGTTTTGCATGAGACAAATAATTTTGTTTCTGTAAAACTTTCAGTCGGAGTGGGGAGAGGATCAGAACAGTATGGGTCAAAATTAAATAAAAAAGAACATAAAACATACTCAGTGATAGCTTTTCCTACAAGGGTCTTTTATCTCTTGAAGACTTTCAATAGCAATTTACAGTACTAAAAAGTCATTTATGCAATAACTTGTTAGAATTTAATACCATAAACTCTTCTCAATAAGGATTTAAGGAAAGACAATACAGTTGTATGCCACTTGTTTCTATATAGGGGTGATATTTAAAATCTTTTCCTGAGGATATTGGCATCTAGGTATAAAAATCTTAGTGTATAATGACTACTGATTACTTAAAACAGTGTACTAGTCAGAAATAAAGAATAGAACCTATTCTTTAGAATAGAATCATGTAAATATAAAGAGTTATTTATATACTTACCATAATTTGGACTTTTAACATGTTTTATATCTACCAAATTCAAGAATGCAAACTAAAACAGAAAGATTATATGACGGTGTTTTCCTGTTTTTATGGATTGACTTCTGTCTCATAAAAAAAGTTCCACTAAAGGTTTTACCTCTTAGTGTTTAAGAATGTGGCTTATTTGAGAATAAGTTTGTTGCACATGTAATAAATTAAGATGATGTCATGCTGGAGTAGAATAGACTCAACCTAATATGACCACCATATTTATAGAAAGACAAAAGGTGAACATACAAGAAAAGAAAATCATGTAAAAATATTTGCAACAGTCTGAGTATACAGATGCAAATCAAACAATATCAAGGATTCATAGCCATCACCAAGAGCTAGCACAAGGCAATAAGGATTGTACCCCAAGTCCCGGAGGGAACACTGATTTTTAGACTTCTAGCCACCAAGACCAGGCAAGAATACATTTCTGTTTTAAGCCTATCAGTGTGTGGTAGTTGGTTATGACAGCCCTTGAAAACAAGTACCTCTTTGTACTCCTCAGTATTCACTGGGGAGAGACCCCTCATTGCCTAATCACTTCTTAAGGTCTTACAGGCCCCACCATTTAAAATTGTTACAATAACAATACAATTTCATCAGGAGTTTGGGATGGGACAAGCATTCAGGCCAGAGCAAATGCATATCAAAGAGGAACTCTTGCAAAATTAAATGTGTAAGAATAATACTGATTGCAATAGTGCTCGTAAGAGCATTATTTTAAAATTTGAAAACAGTCAAGCTTTATAAAGCATGTGTAAAATAAATGTAAAAATTTTTCTTTATAATCATACCTGATAGGATTAAGAAGCTACCCTCACTGAAAGAATTTGAGAAAACAATGGAGGCAGGAAGGCCTTTATGATCTTTTCTCCAATATTTTGCTATTGTAAGTCATAAAAGCCAGGTCACTCTCTGACCTTGTCCCAAAATTTCTTCTTGATGCAGGTCATAAGAACTTCATTGAGTACGCAGGAACCTTCCTTACCCTTCGAAGAGCAGAGCGTCTGTGCCTCTGAAGACACAAGGACACAGAGAAAAATCTGAACAATAAGCCTAACCGAATTCCACCTATTTATTAACGTCAGATCAAACCTCCAACGTACAATTGTATTTCCCAACGATTGGCCACTGCTTTACTATGATTAACCATAAAATACACAAGTTTCTCTGCTTTGAGGGTCTTCATTTATTTATTTATTTATTTATTTTTTGCGGTATTGAACTCACGACCTTGCGCTTGCCAGGCAGGCGCTTAGACCACTGAGCTAGATCCCCAGCCCTGGTGTTTTTGAGACAGGGTCTCACTATGCTGTTCAGGCTGGCCTTGAGCTCACTTTGTAGCCCAGGCTGGTCTTGAACTCACAACGATCCGCCTGTCTCAGCCTCCGAGTGCTGGGATTACAGGTGTGAGCCACCACGCCTGGCTGAGGGTCTTCATTTCTAAAAGGCTTCTATGTCATGTAAATTTATATTTAATAATTTTGTGTGCTTTCTTTTTGCTACTTTGACATTTGTTGTATGGGTCTGGATAGCAACAGGCAAGGGAAGATCTTTTTTTCCCCTACAAACTCAACCCAATCCTGCTGTCAATGTTTTAGCTCTTTGATGTGCATCTATTTAGATTTCTTGATATTTATTCCTCTCTCTCTCTCTCTCTGTCCCTCTCTTCTCCTTCCTCCCATCCTTCCCATTCCATATGTGTCTCCTTCTCTTGATATCTGCTTTTCTCTTTCTCACTGTCTCTTGTTCTCTGTTTCTCATTCACACACAATCACAACATATATTGTAATTAGTTATCAATGGACTCATGCTGAACAAACAGTTTTTGCAACTTTTTCATTTAATGGAACTTTCCATCACCTTGCTCATTCTCTTTTTCAATGAGATCTAGCTCATTATTGTAATACGGACCTACTTTATTCTTTTAATGGCTGTGTAATACTCTATGAACCAATGAGTCAAAATTTACACATTTACTTCTCTAGTCATGTAAAACAATATACTCCAACATACACAAACATAAGTACTACTTACTATAGAACAGATTTCCAGACATATAATTTCTAATCAAAAAGTATTGAGTATCTTTTTATATGTATATTGAATACTTGTATTTTTTCAGTAAATTATGTTTTTTGCTTTTCCCAGTTTTCTTTTGGGTGGTTTCAAAGATTAATAGCTACTCATTATATATTGACTATATTTCTATATCCACATGTGGTTTTATGTACTAAGAATGTTTCTTCCTTTCTGGCATTAGTTCTATTGCTTTGATTGTGGCAACCCTCAACTTACACAAATTTTAATTTTTCATATTGTAAATTCTTCCCTACATATTATTATGCTCCATCTTGCTTAAGCTACTCTTTATGTTGAACTTGTACTGAAGTCTCATAAGAATTCATTCATTACTTTCACTGTTTTGAATATTGAGTTTTTTAATTTACCTAAAATAAGTTTTTCCCAAGTGAATAGTTCTCTTTCCTGCTCATATCTAAATCAACAGAACTTCTCTCTATTCAACTTTCGGGGTTTCCAAATCAATCAGTTAAGTACTTCTGCTGCTACTGCTACCCATGATTGATCCTCTCTTTTGCCTAAACTGCTACAATCAATCACAATTATCTCCTTTTTTCCTTTTTTTTTTTTTAAACTCCTGGTCTCAAGTGATCTTGCATCAGCCTCTCATGTAGCTGGGACTACAGACTAGTGCCACCATGCCCAGAAAATAACATATCATTCTTTTGCATAAAGCCCTTGGTATAAATACAACAATTTGATGACTACCAAAAATATTTTGCTAAGTGAAATGAACCAAACTTCTCGAGACTACAATTTAAATAAATCAGATTGACAAGTTTAAATATTGTGTGCCTTCTCTTATATGAGAAACCCAAAATATAAGCATAGAGCAAAATAAAACACAGATAATAGGAAATAGGCAGCTAGATCTTTCACAAATGGGAACAAGACCAAGAGATAAAGGGTGGAGGGAGAGAGAAAAGGGAATGAAAGAAGAATTAAGATGTGTTATGTCCATGTACCAACTCCCCATGAGGAATGTAATCATTATGTACTACAAACACATACTAATAAAAATGAAAAAAAAAATGAAAACAAAGGATACCTACTGTATTGTCTAAAATACAAGATATTCTGTAAAAGGCAAAACTATATAGGAGGAGAGAGCAGAGGTATCCAGGAGGTGAAAGTAGGAGGATTAGTTGATCCCAAAAGCACACAATGGAGCTTTTTGAAGTGACAGAAATGCTCCATGTGTTGATTGTACAGATGGTTACATGACTTGTTTGTCAAAACTCAGAAATATACACTAAACAGAGTGAATTTTACTGATGTCTATCATACTTCAATAAACACTTGTGAACACAGAATCTGTGGGTACTTCTACTGTATTTGTGGGAAAAGTGCAGTTTTTTCTGCTTTTCAAATTTACTTCTGTACATTTTCCTTTACCTTATTTTGGGGAAGTGATGGAAGAATATTTTCTCTTTTAGAGACATACCAATCTCATTCCCTTTTCAGGCACATGGTATTTGTTTTTTTTCCATGCCAGAAAATCCATTATTTGGATAATACAAGTTATAATCACCAGTTTCTAAAAACTGCCTATGCTCAACTGCTATCTCCAGGGCTTCTGATTCAAATAACACACCTCTTCAGTCCCATTTCTACCCGGTAGGATTCATGGCTCTGTGGCCGGCCACTGTAACTGGCAATCCTTCCCTAAGTTTTTCATCTAAGATCAGTTCTTGGGTCTCACGGGTCTTGATCTGACATGAGAAAGGCAATACGTTTGTTTGTACGCTGTCATTTTTAAACAATTTTACAAGTGGGAAATCAAATAAAAATTAGATGAATGTGACACAGGGAAATTAACATAGGAAAGATCAGGTAAAACCTGTAGTGATACTAGGACAAACAGAAAGCTATATAGATATGGCCTAAATTGCTCTGTATATTCTGGTCTCCCACGTGAACTGAAAAGCAGTTTTGTGATTCTTTGTGTCGATGGGACCAAGAACCACTCACTGAGGAAAGAGAACACTATTCCTGGTACTGCCCCTTGAAATAAATCTCTTCTGCGGTTTTCCTGTAGTACCCCCTAGGCACTTCAGGGAAAAAACATCCTGATTTCCCTATCAATGAAGCAAGGACCCATCCTAGCCAGTGACAAATATACTTTTTGGCCTTGAAATTTTTACCCTTGAGATATCATCGACTTTCAACTGTAGAAAAAAAGTAGCTCCATTTTCTGTAATTGATGTTTCTTCTTTTGACAACATTGCTGTACAGAGATATACAATGTCAGCATGCTTCAGAATGCCTTTCATAAAGTACAGAAATGCACAAATTGCAGAGAAACCCTTGTCATTATCCCAGAAGTCAAGGAGTTTGACTACACTTTTATAGTCATTCCTACCTCTGTATTCAAACGCCAGTATCCTAGATCTCTCATTACACAACTCTGCAATGCTTTGGACCAAGTTTCAAATAAACTTCTTGAATGTACATTTTAAATGTTGATACTTCAACTCTTGCTGCTGCAGACCCCAGATCAGATTATATTCTCTGCACTTAAACAGTGTTAACAAACATATCCTTTCTGATTTACTACCAGCACCTTTAGGCTTTCAAAACACAGAAAGTTATTGAAGTTGCTCCATTTTAGTTGCTGATGATAAATGTGACCCTGATGTCTAATGTACCATACTTAGTATTTCAATAAATGATTCTGCTACCTTGTTAGAACAAAACATCCACAGTGGCTGTGAGAAGCATTTCACTTTTCTCAAAAACCAATCCCTTTATCTGTTAGTCTGGATTCCTGATAGCTGTGACTAGGCCTGGGGCTAACCTTCCTTCCCCTTTTCATTAACCCATTTTCCTGCTTCCATAATTTGTTTTATGTCCTCATTATCACACTTTCCCATACATCTTCAATTACTTATTTTTGTATTTGTGGTAACTGAATGGTACCTTGATGTTAATAGTAATTTTAACACTAGAAATAAAACTTGGGTATTCTTCTTTAGTCACAACATCGGTATATCATGATATGTTTATATTGTTCTCCTGTTCTATAAAGTTAATTAATTATTCACAATCTGACTCTAGTACAATACAAATTTGAATTTGTCATAATAATCTTCCCTTAAATTTATCTTCCAAGGTGAGATAAATTTTTAAAAGGCAAGTCCTGAGTAGAACAAACAAAAGTAATCTTTCTCGCTAGGAATAAAATATTATCTATGAGTGCTTTTCTAGCTATTATACCATGCTTTAAAAGGAAAAAGCCACTGAATCATAACTTCTAGAAACACATATTAGTCCATAAATGAATCACTAAAAAGAATTTTTGTAAATTGTGTTTGGTAAATTCAAAAGTTAGGAAGTGATTTTTCAGCCTGGCTAACTTAGGAGCATGATTTTCTTGTGCTGAGAGACAAGACTCAGAATTTCCTCTGGGCATCTTTTGTGACCTATTCCAAACAACTATTCTGAATGAATCTCTCTTTGAGATAACCTTACCCATAACTGTGCATCCACACTTATCCTGATAAAAATTCAAATTGCCAAAATCAGGGCTGCTCCTCCACAAGAAGACTTGCTCCCTCCTCTGAAACACTTAATTATCTTCAATCGGTTGTTCTCTAGAATGCTGAACTTCAGCTGGTACCACCTAGGAAAGCCCTATTTTTAAAACAGTCTGCCTTTGTTGTCTCTCAAAGTTCATGTGCTCTAATACAGGTCCCCAGTGTGGAGCGCTGAGAGATGGCCGAAGGTGTAGAGGTGAGGCCTGATGGAAGGTGATTTGATTAGAACCTAGGCCACTACTCTTGGGAGGGCTTAGTGTCTGATTGCAGAAAGGAACTAGGTCTTGCAAGACTGGATTAGTTACTGCAAGGAGTGGTTATTTTAGAAAGTGAAGCCACTCCAGATGTTGACCCCTTTGGCATGTTCCAGCTTCCCCTTCACCTTCTCCACCATGCTTGATGCAGGCAGGGATCCCCTCATCATCATGTGCTAGCACCATGCTACTTAGACATTCCAGCCACCAGAATCATGAGTCAAAAAAAAAAAGAGTTCTTTTCTTTATACATTATTCAGTTTCAGTTATTCTGCTACAGCAACACAGTGCAGACTAAGACAGTCCTCCTTCCCTAAGTTAGGACCCTTAAAACACTCATTTGTCCAGCATTTAAGCAGAGACTAATGCTAAATATCTGACTGATTTTCTTCCACAAGTGCAAATGTTAAAAGGATCTCCACATTTACCAGAAGGGGTAAGGTACGAAACAGATCACATCAAGTTAATCAAGTTGTGAAGACTGAATCACAAAATCACAATTCAACATCTTTGTTGTTGTTGTTTGTTTGTTTGTTTTAATTTTCAGAATATAAGAAGCAAATACACTAGGATATGTTTGTCACTAGACTTAGTATAACTTTTCTCCAGATATATGCTTTATAGCAGCCAAGTCATAATCCAAAAATCAGCTTATTAATTTTCATTAAGATATAGCTATTGTTAGGATCAGATTACTGGGAATACATAGAGTTAGGTATTTTTCTTCTGTACAAAAGCAGAGCTGCATAGAAATTCAATTCATAGAATTCATAGAAATTCAGTGGTTTGGTGATCATGGAATCAGGAAAACAAGTGAGTTAGTGAGATGAATCAGATTTTTATTGACAGAAGCTAAAATCTGGTACATCCATGGATAAGGAAGTTAAATCTCTTACTTCACTGGATCAGACTCTTGCCTGTTGGAGACATTTGACCAACTTCTGCTGTGCAGTATCCTTTTGAGTATCTCTAAGTAGACCTAAATATCTCTTAAGTATACCTCTAAGTCTACCTTTTCTTATCACCATTTTCTTTCTTTAGAAACATTAAATCATTTAATCAGTAATGGTCCCCTTTGGTTTAAAAGCAATTCTAGTTTTTAAGGTAACTAATTCATTGTGTGTCAATTTCACAGTGTAATTCTCTGAAGGCAATGTTATTTCTTTATTTCCAAGTTCTTGGAGGACTCTGCACTGTAGCAGAACAGACAACACTATATTTTTAGCACCTTACATTCTAGTCAGATGAAAACCAGGTTAGGAATCAAGAGAGTTGAATTTAGGTTTAATGTCTGACACTTAACTCATTTTGTGACCTTGGGCAAGACATATAATTGCCTTTATTTGAAAAATAAAGAAAATAATACCTGTACTAGCTACCTCAAGGGTTTATCTCCAGCATGAAGGTATACTCAATGTCAATACATTTTCATGTATTTACCTTTCTGCTCCTCACCATTAAATATTTAATGACCATTTATTGTCAATAAGGCTCTGATCTAGCACTGAGAGACTAAGAAATATGCAGACAAAAATATCATCTCAAGCACAGTGTAGATTTTAGATGAATGACACGTAAGAATCATCCACAACAACAAAAAAAGCAAGACTGGGATATAAGAAAAATCAAGTAAGATTCCAAAGGAAGTCTGAGAAGAATCCTTTTGAGGAAAGAGGTAAAGAAAGTGAGAGAGGTGGAAGATGATTGAGGATCTGGCAAAGGGGAGACTAACAGAGGAGAATCGGAGTGAGTACTCATGCTGTCATGAAAAGAGTTGAATAAGGGAAAATTTTAGGAAGATTTTGCCATCATTCAGATGAAAGACTGTGGTTGTCTGACCTTGGACAGTGGCAAAGAAAATGAATGTATATATCCTGAAAATAGAAGAAACAGATTTTCACCATGGGAGAGACATTAGGGAGGAAAAATGTACAAAAATCAATCAAAGCTCCAGGGTCTAATTGAATAGAAAACTGTAGTTGCAGCAGGTTTTTGGAAGGCAAGTACAAATAAGAGATCTGTTTGGAAAATTCTAATTCAAAGATTCCCTTTGGACATTTTATAGCAATATTGAATAGTTAGGGAAGTTCAGTGGAGGATATGCTTCAGATATAAATATGGTGATTATCAGCATGTAGGGATGGTAGTTTAACCCACAAAAATTGATGAGATCACATAGTGTAAATAAAAAAGAAGCCCAAGAATCATAACCTGGGTACTTTCCAAGCAATGGTTTAGGAAAGGTGAGATTGGCATATGTATCTAGGAAGGAGTGGCCAGAGAGAGGAGAAAGATGGCACAAGGGAGAGGTCCCAGAAGTGCGATGAAGACAATGTGTCAAGGATAGAGGAATGACCTTTGTGTCAGTGCAGTGTCCAATGCTGATGATGGGCTACTGACATGAAAACTCAGAGTCATCATAGTCATTTGAAAGTCACCATAATTTATGATAAAATTAATTTGATAGAATGAATGGGAAGAAAGGTTGGATTTTCAAGAGCATTTAAGAAAAACTGGGAAGAAACTGCATGCAGGCAAGGTCAATAAGAAAAGACAAGAAAATGGCACATTCCTTCTTTCTGTATGTCAATGAGAGAAATAAACATTATGGTGATGTGCCAAAGGGAATGATTTAAATAAGAGGGAAATAGAAAAAAGAGCTACAACAATGCTCTTAAGAACACTCAAGGACCAAGTATGGCGTTTACTTATATATTAACATGTGATCAGGAATACAAGATAAGGCCACTGTTTTGTTTTGTGTTGTTGTCTTTCTTGATTGGCCATAGGAAATAGCCCATATAAACCTTAAAACTGTACAATATACTGAGAAGCAAAGCAGTCTTTCTCTCAGTCTGAGCTTCTGATCAATCAATACCATTTCAGAAGACAGAAATCTAAAGATATCATTGAAAGATTCCATTTCCTTTGTTATTCAATAACATAATGCTATAGCAGGATTTTGCAGATGGAATAAAGGTCACTTGTCTACTGACTTTAAATAAAGAGGTACCTGGGACTACGCTGGTGACACCAATCTAATTTCATGGACCCTTAAGAGACAAAACCTGAGCCAGGCATGGTGGCACATGCTGTAATTGGAGCACGCTGCAAGGCTGAGATTGTAGAACTGCAAATTCAAGTCCACCCTGGACAACTTAGCTATTTAGAGAGTCTTAGTCTCAAGGAGCAAAACATTAAAAAGGTCTTCAGATGTAGATCAGTTTAAAGGCCCTGAGTTCAATCTCCAATATGAAAAAAAATAAAAATTAAGAGAGAGAGAGACTGAGGCAGAGATAGAGCAAGAGACAGAGAGAGACAGAGACAGAGCAAGAGAGAGAGAGAGAGAGAGAGAGAGAGAGAGAGAGAGAGAGAGAGAACCTTTGCTTCTCTGCTGAAAGTAGAAGAGATAAAGAAGGGGATTCAGAGAGACTGGGAGCTTGAAAAGGACTTGATCTTCTTTGCTATTTTTTTGTTTCATTTTGTGTGTGTGTGTGTGTGTGTGTGGTAATGCAATACACAGCAATACAAAAGAACTACAAAGTCATGCCAAATGCTGCTCACTGACACTTAAAAATAGCGATGTCTGAAGAGTGGGTTGAAGGATAATGAAACTAGATGTATGGAATAAAATGATGTGCTATTTTATTATCAGCACAACTGAAGGAATAATCATAACCATATTTGTAATCATACAATGCAGGAAGTTTAAATGTACATTTGATTTAAAATAAAAATCACACCATATTTTTGTTGTAAAGAACACTTTGACCTTTAAGTATTTAAAATATATTGAATATTGCAGCCTGAATACAGCATATGCTAGCTTAAAACATTAAAAACATTGTTACCTATTTAGTAATGGAAACTCTTGCTAAATTACACAGCCAAAGTGCCTAATGTGTGGTTGAAAGCAACATAAAATGAGTTGTTATATTTTAGCAAAGCAATATAATGTGCTTATTATTAAAATTAGTACAATATTAATGATGCACATTAATACAACAGCCAAATAACTAACCAATAATATGTGTAATTTCAAGATGTACCATCTTAACCATTCTAGAAAAGCATAATTAACATTTAACCTACATTAACAGGCAAATAATGTGTGGCTAACATTTTAACATAACCATCCAAATTGACTGTTAATTGGTTGAAAAGATTATTACAGTAATGAATTGAAGAGTACACTGGAAAATAATCACCATCAATTATGGTGGACAAAGTCTTGATAGTTTATTCCTGGCATATATTTTCACCTTTTGATTTACAAAGTATCTAATATCATTATTCCATTAAATAAAACTAATTTAAAAACCTGATAGGACGAAAGACATCATTATATAAATGTGTGCTCTAGAAACCTAATATGTATATTGAGGTTCAAAGATAATTATGCCAGTTGCTAGTTGAATACATCAAATTAGCTGTGGATTTTTTATATTAATTCAGTAGGCACAATATCAAGATTATTTGTTTAAATACTAAATGTACTATTTCTCCCTATAGTATGCAAATATCCAGTCTGTATAATTTTCCATCACATTCTTTACCTTCTGGTAGCATGCCTTTATGTTGTCCCCTCCCTAGGAATAAGGCTGGTCCTCGTGACCACTACAGTAATGCAGAGTGAAAGTATGTGACTGTCACAAGCCTGTCATAAATGACATTATTGTGAATGACATTGTTTCTACCTGCTTTGGATTGTGTGGAGGAATTGAGACGTCACATTCTGAGAGCAGGTCAGCATCGCTGTGGACAGACAGAGCAGGAAGGAATGGAGGCATCACCCAGTGTCAACTTGTGGGTCATGCGAGTCAACCATTTGGATCCAGGTTATTGTGCTTGGCATGTGGTTTAGGCACTGACTTGGTGCTAAATGTAGTGATGCAGAGGAGTAGAACCTTTAAGTGGGACTAAAAGAAAACCGTTGGGGGCTGTCTTCAAACTGACGATGGTAGTTCTATGGTGGTTAGTCTTTGTGGGAGAGTTACCATAAAGAGAACAAGCCAAGCACATCCCATTGTCCTGGCCTTCTGTCTTTTCATGTGCTTCTTCCTCCCATACATACTCCCGCCATGGCGATGCCTTCTGCCATTGGGCCCTCATTAGAGCTAGGCACATGCCAGTGCTATTCCTTTTTAAATTTCAAAGCTTGATCTAAATCAACCACTTTTTGTTATAAAGCTACCTAGTCCCTGGTATTTCATTATACTAGCAGAAAATAGAGTAATATACATCTTCCACCTGAATCCTAGTTTAATGGGTAGGGAAAAATATTTTTTTTTATTTAAGAGAAAAAAAAGACACAGAAAATAAAAACACACACCAAAAGAGACAAACAACAACAACAACAAACCCAAAACAATAACAGTAGAGATTTACAAAAACAAGAAGATAGGAATTTAACAATGGTTGTAATATTGCATATTGCTACCTTCAAAAGGGTTGCTTAGATTACCAGATATAGATATGTAAAATTGATCTAATCATATGAGTGTTAACTGTCCTTTTCTAAGAACTAATACAATTAGTAGTATAGTCATTTTTGCTATCATATATATATATATATATACACAAATTTATATCTTTTTCCTGGGAAGAGTATTTTTAAAAATCACTGTTTGTGAAGGAATTATTTGAAAAAATTAATAAGCTTTTAATGTAAGCATTTTCAAGTGAATGTGAAGTTAGAGAAATCCTATGAAGGAAACTATTCCATTCAGCATGGAATGACTCTTCTTAACCAGATTTTAGGAAAAATTATCCTTTACTATCTTGTCAGGAGGGTGTTTCTGTCCACTCAAGGAAAGTCATTATTTCTGATGCTGCTGTATCAAGGTCATTTCCATCTTCTTCACATTTAAAGTCTCAACCACCTGTATATTAACTGCTAATTTACTGTCTTCTCATCCTAGGAAATCAGCTCAAAAACAGGGATTTCATTTTGTTACCACTCTACACCAGCTTTTAAAATCTGGAACCTGATATACTGTAGAATCACAACAAAAATATATATATATAAAAATAAGAGCATTTCATTCTCTTAATTTTGTTCTGCATAAATCGCTTGCACACTCTGGGGTAAAGCTCTCTCACTTGCCTGTGTTGACTTTCCACTTGCCATTCCTTTAGCCTGTTGTTTACGCCCTTTTCTTTCTTCAATTGTCAAACTCTATCACATGAACAGATGTTATCATCATTGAAAATTCATTGCTTTACAAACAACTGCAGTAAGTGTTTTATTTTTATATTAGGAGCAAATTCTGTTAAGCACTCTCAAGTCATCTTTCTTGCCAACTGTGAGTTCCTACAATGTGCAATATAGACATGTTATTCTTTAGGTACTATGTCCTTTGGTCTATTCCCCTTCTACATAGAGCTGAGAACCTTATCAATGCTAAAAACATAAATAAATTAATTCATAAATGATTCATGGAACCAGTACTCAACTTGCTGTGTGTACTTTTTAAAGGATAATAAAGATTGTATCCAAAACATAGGATATCTTTTAACATATGAAACACATTTTGTAATTTATTAGATTCAATATACACAAGTGATGGAGAAAATACCCAACTCATGAATAACACATAGGTAGGCTATGGGCCTCTCTCTTAATTGTGTAACTCAATTTGAATCAAAAGTGTTTGTTTTGGGTTAACTGTATTCTCCCAAAGTTTGTATGCTAATGTCTGACTTCCAATGTGGCTACATCTGGAGACAGGATTTTTAGGAGGTAATTAAGGTTAAATTAATTCATAAGGGGAAGGATTCTTATCTACTAACACAGTGTCCTTTTAAGAAGAGCAAGATCTCTTGATTTGTCTTTTTCTCTTCTAACCCTTTCCCTCTTTTCCTTGCTCTTCATACTCTCTCTGTCCTCCCTCCTTTGTCTGTCTCCCTCTTCCTACCATTTGAAAATACAGAGTAGGGGGTCATTTACAAGTCAGAAAGATATTCCTAGTTAAGAACCTAAACATGCTAGTACCCAATCTCAGACTTCTGGACCTTCAGAACTGTGAGAAAATAATTTTTTTAAGGGAAGGAAGCTATAGTATTAGCAGACCAACACAAAACTTCAAAGGCAGTCACTGTATGAAGAACAGAGTGAAGACCTTTTTGGAATACATGAACATATAAGATGTCTTGGTTACTTTTCTCTCATTGCTGAGACAAAATACCTGACACCCAAAATTAGAGAAAGAAAGGTTTATTTAGCTTATAGTTTTTGGAGGTTTCAGTCCATACTCAGTTGGTTCCAAGGCAGGGTACTGTGCCTAAGGGGCAGCCATTCATGGTGGCCACAAACAAAAAGAGCAGAAAGGACAAAAAAGGGAGAAGCATGCCTTCTTCCCTCCCTTATATTGTATGCCAGTTCCCCTCCCCTGGGTAGGTGCAGCACTCACACCACCAATCCCAGCGCTAGACAATGAACCAATCACAAACTTGAGACTCAGCCACCTCCATGATTGCATGAGGTTTTGGGGGTCATCCAAACATAAACCATAACACAAGGTAAAGTGAGTCTCAACATAAAGATACAAAGAGGCACACAATAACTATACTGATAAGAAGGTATGGTGGCCAGAAATTTAATAAAGGTGATTCAATAAAAATAAGCAAATGCAAGAAGGGAGAGCAATGACTCAGGAATTTGACACCACTGGAATCAGCACATGGAGACTCGTCTAGTTCTTTGACACCAAGGAATCTCCTATTGCTGTTTAAAGTACAGGAAAAAAGATTCTCAGGTGCATTATTAAAGAAAGCACATTCAAGCAGACACTTAAGAGTTTACATCCATACATGTGAGGGTCTCGTTATAAAGGAATAGTTCTCTCTCCAACAATTATGGACTATTTTATTTTTAAAATCAACTCTTAAAATTTCAACCAGAGCAGAAGGTCTGATTTTGTTTTACAGTGACCTCACACTGCGCTTTCAATCCAGGTGTTGATAGAAGAGAGCTGACACATCCTACACTTTCGAGACTTTAATGATGCCCAGAGCTTTCATTTCCTTTTACACACTGACAATAGAAAGCATGGTCTCCTTATGTACAACATAAAACCTAATAAAGTATCCAGCTGTTCTCTCCCTGGTGATTCCTGCTGCTTCTATCTAAGGTGCAGTAATGTCAAATTTTCATGAAAAGGGTTAGAAAACACACTGTATAACTGTACCGTGCTAGACTATCCATAGTACATTTGCCTTTTTCTTTGTGCCTGTCATTATATATCAGGCACACACACGGAAGCTTTATTTCCCAGTGGTCTAAATCTAGAAGATAAGCATATTCTTAATATCCAGTCATTTCCACATTGCTCTTTCCTGCAATATTCCAAGAATATGCTCTCTCTGTTCTCTTTTTGTCTCAAACTGCAAATGCTGTCAGTTCTGAAAACACAAATACGAAAGAACTAGAAATGCACTTATAATTATTTTTAGAGTTTTTAAATCAGAATACGCATAGAACTACTCACGTTTCACTTTTTTCCCTGAAAAATTCAGCAACAATGATTTCACAAAGCACAGCCCCGCTTACTTAGGTTTCTGATGCAAAGCTGTACAGCACTGATAATATCACTCTTTTACATGGAAGAGTCAGTGTATAGACATAGAGAATGTTAATATTCTCTTAGGTGATACTGAGCCTGAAGAACTTTAAAAGTTTGAGGAAATTACTTTCATTATACAATATATTGCTATTTCACCAGTCATAAAATTCCCCTATTCCTACCATTCACTGGACTTTTACTGTCTGTGGGCAAGCTCAAAGACCTTCCAAGAGTAAAATAAATTACACTTAATGGTTTGAATGTGGTAGGGCTTAAGAGGTAAAAGAAATATAGCTATATAAAAGGCTTTTTCAGGAAAATCTACAGTCAAGACTTGTCTTTCCATTTGGCCTGATCTAGTCATTTTAGATATAGTATTTTTCTTTATTCTAAAAGTAAAGGCCAGATGTGTGATGATTTCACCTCTGGTCTTATCAGGGTATCCAAAGTGAAAAATTCTGGAAATCAACCTCTTACAAGGTGGTGCTCAATGAACTGAATTAAAAACCTTGTTCTTTTAAAGGTCAGAATGTAAATATTTTAGGATTCCTGAGGCCATATGGTTCCAGCCAGAAAGCAACCAAAGACAATCTGCAAAGTAATGAAAATGGCTGTGTTTAAATAAACTTTATTTCTGGACACCGAAAAAAACTGAATTTCATATATTTTTCACACATTATACAATATTATTCTTCTTTTGATTTTTGGAAAGCTTTATAAAAATAAAGGGCATTTCATAACTTGCAGTCGGCCAGATTTGTCCCATGGGTTGTAGTGAGCTGATCTCAGCTCTATAGCTGGAAATACCACAGAACCTAAGCTTTGGGATTTCCAAAATTGTTAGCCATGGCTAATACAGCAAACTGTCACCAATGACCATATGGCAAGCATTCTTAGAGCTGGGTAAGTAGTACCATGATCAGAAAATAATTTGTATGACCTGGAACTTGTTGGGCAAAAACTGACACAGCTGGTTTGGAAAAAAAAAAAAAAACTAGCTAAAAAAAGTCATGAATGTATGGGAACATGTGGTTCTTGTGATGAACAGCAATCCTACCTAACTAGATTTCTTATTACTTGCTCTACGCCAACTCATGAAACAGACCTTAGCTAGGTTTCTGAAAATGTAACTCATCTTCTTACGTCCAGTTTTTACCTTATTTTGCCGGAGCACTCAAGAACATAAATTGGCAATGATTTTAAAGTACAATCATGGATCCTAAGTATCAATGAATTGGAATTACTTACCTAATTGAGAAATAAAGGGCCAATTCATTTGGAATCGATCAGCAATCATAATTTCCAAATTCACGTTAAAAGACATGAAATGAAAGGAAAAAAGAAACAAAATAATTCATTAAGATATTTTATTCAGCAAAGTGACTTTATATAGTCATATTACTAATTCTACTGCTATAAAACACCAGTTTTTGGTAATCTAGCTGGAAGGATCCTTTAAAAATTTTTTTTATTACTCATTACAAAGAAATTATTTTAGAAATACCTCATAAAAGCCTGTGTGGCATTTGTATTATAGTTAATATGAACTGACCAACGTTACCACTTATGAGACCAAACGACATAGGAAAGTTTTGAAAATGACTTGAATGAAATCTTTATCTGAATATCAGTAGGAAAAGGGCCAGGGGGAAATTATACAATGAGAAGGAAATTGAACGATTTAGATATGTCTATAGAAAGCTTGCAACCTGAAGCATCTATTTGCCATCAAATAAAGCTCTTATTATGATGTGCAGCAACAATCAAAAGTAGCTGTCTTGTATAAAAATTTGCCAGCAGGGCAAATCTAGGCAAATAAGCAGTTTTCAAATAAATGCATTGAAGTATAAAAGGAAAAAAACCCACTAAAATGTTTGCCTGTTGTCTGTATGCCTCTCCAACTCCTTCAATATATATTACTATGCCTAAAGCCAGTAATTCATGACAAGGTCATCATTTCCTATAAATGTATGCTTTAGTTCTATGAAAAGGCCATGATAATGATGGCTTCTTCTTGCAGTTCTAAAAATGACACAGATCTTAAGATTGCCCAAAACTAAAAAGAAAAAAAAAGATAAATGTTTTTCTTTCCTTTCAATTGGTAAATTTAATACTATTGTGACCAAGGCAATTTCTTGAACTTTGAGGCACATTAACGTACACGCATGAAAAATTTTCTATTCAGCACATCAACACTGTTCCAAAGTTACATTGTTTGAGAAGGCTGAGACCCAAGTACTTAAAATATGTTTCCACACAGAGATAGTGAAAAATAACCAGAACTTTTAAGCCTGTAATATTTTATTACGTCAGAATTTCAACTTCCTTTTGGTTGAAATTATATGTGTAGCCGTCTTATCTGAATAATCGACGCATGTTCACATTTTCCTCACTCAATGAACCATAGTCAGCGGTTACTAGGCTCAGTGTAGATAAGTTCTACACTAACTCTGAAAGTGACTACTGAAACAAAAGGGGCCTTACCTATGTTTTTTAAAAAGTGGGACTATTTTTCAAAGATGAGTGTTTTTTATTATTGTGATTGTTCGTTTGATTTTTTTGTTATGATACAGAGGAAAGGAAAGAAAAAGTGTCCCTATGTTCTCAGGTCTTCCCCCCCAAAAGTAAACGTATTGTACATGATTAAATAACCAAAGGAGAAATTGTTCAAACAAACGCTCTTTGCTTTTAAACAACTCTGCTATTCTTTCCATCAAGCCATTCCTTCAATGCAGAAAATCAAGTTTTTTACCTTTCATAATTTTTTTTTTGTTTATAGGATACTAACCTGTTGGTTTTGGGGTATTTCTTTTTAGTCAGTACATGTTTGAAGTACAAAATGATTAAATTTTTCTTAATTCTTTTT
>RJWT010007210.1:0-27933 GCA_004365215.1 Cuniculus paca | reverse complement strand
GCTATTTTTTCTGTTATTTCTTGAAGGTCAGGGTATAGAAGCCTAAGGAACACATTTCACTCAAAGAATTAGACTGGAATGTCGTACTCTGGTACACTGACACTCCACCCAGAAAATTATGATGAGTTGGCAAATGTGAACTCAAGTTATAGTAGAGAAGTCTTTGCAAAATTAATCAGTCTATTTTGATTATCCTAAACGTCACATTTCCTTCCCTTTAGAAGGGGGGAAAAAACCCCTCAACACCTTGAAAATGTAGGCTCTCCAGGTTCTTTGACGGCATGAATTTGTACTTGGTGTAATTGGAGTTCTCTATTTCTTCTCTTAAACTACAGTTTCCACCCATAATTTCATCAAACTCAGAACTATTAGTCTTTGTAATTGATACTCTATCTTCATAACCCTCTTATACTTCTTCATTATGAGCCCATCATTCAGGAGATTTTTCCCTATAGTTTGCCCGACAAGATCCTATCACTTTTCTTCATATGTATTTTTCCATTCATTTCTTTCTTTCTCGTGGTTTCAATAAACCCTTAAATCCTCTGCTTTCTCATCACCCACTAATTAGCATATTTCCATAGTAACAGGCAGTTGCAAAGCAGAAATCATTCTGTGTACCAGCTACTGCTGAGCAACCTCTCGATGTACAAAGAGGGGCCTTGACCCTATTAAGAGAGGAAGACTTTTCTCTGCTTGCCAGCATCCATATATTTCATAGAAGACCTTGTTTCCTAGGGGAATGAATAAGTCAATTTGGAAGGGGTTGTACACTTGGACTCAGGCATGCAAATTCATAGTATGAAATAAGCTAAGAAAATATTGAAGAAGATGTAGGAAAAATATCTAGTGCTGTCTTTCTGCTCCTGGTTTGTAGAGATTAGCAATTCTTTGATCAGCATGATGCTTAGAAGCAACTGGTAGCAAATATTTGGTAGCATTTACCTTTTCATTTCACCTACACAACTCAGTAAGTATGTGTTCTGGGGCAGAATATACGACACAGAACACTGCTACTTCTACTTTTATGAGATTTTTTAAAATTATTTTTAATTTTATGTTTACTGTTTTCAGCTAGACATCAACCCATGCTCACAACATATTAAGCAATCATAATGACATTAAATATTAGAGAAATTTGCTCATAGTTTTTAAAATAAATTGTAAGGCATTTAATAGTGTATATAAGAACAAATTTCCTGT
Source organism: Cuniculus paca (assembly GCA_004365215.1). NCBI lineage: Eukaryota > Metazoa > Chordata > Mammalia > Rodentia > Cuniculidae > Cuniculus > Cuniculus paca. The sequence continues at coordinate 26,730 of RJWT010007210.1, read as the reverse complement.
TTAATCCTATAATTCCTATACAAAGCTATAAGAGCTATTGTGATAACTGATTAAGCAAATATTATGTAGTAGTCTATATACTCGATTTTTTGTGTATATTACTTTAGAAACTCACGATGACTTTTCAATACAAGATATTATTCTTCTAATTTTGTGTATGAGAAAACTGAGGTTCACAGAGATTAAATAATGTTACCAAAGTCAAGAAGTAAAAACTTACACTTTTTGACTCTTGGAATCCAGCCTGTGTAAAAATATACATTTCCTGTACATTGCTAAATAAAAATGCTTGTATGATAGAGAGTTATATACATGCAAAAGTATATTACTTCTGTTTTCATAGAAAGATCTTGATCAGTGAGAAGTAAGGATAAAACTTAAAATCTCCTAAGTTGGAAAATGAAGTCCTGAAGCAACAGATCTTTTTCCTAGATGTCAAGAAATGAAATGTTTTAACAACATGTGGAACCTATGAGACTAGGACTTCTTGCTTGAAAGCATGTAAATTCTGTTAGCTCATGTGAGAACTGGTTGGAATCATTTTGCCCCCCACCAGCCTGTAAATCTAGAATGACACTACTATGTGAACTCTGCTCTTGTTGGTTGGTGGAGATGAATAACTTGTGTCAAGTCTTTCCACCCAAACAAAGGTAATGCTAAAAGACCCATTTTTCTAAATTTTAATGAGGTGTTAGCAATTTGTATGCTGCATTTCATAAACCAAGGTTGTGAAGGTTGCTTGTACCAAGATGAAGATATTCTTGTGTTATGGATTAAAAACTGGTGGTCAACTTGGCACCAGCTGAGTTAAATCAGCATGGTGCTGCATTTAGACAACCCAGCTAAGGAAGGTTACCAGCATAAAAATAGACGTGGAGGGGAAGAGCAGAAGTGTTGTGGGTTCTCCTAAGTGCTGCTGTTTGGAGCCATTGGTTCTCCAGGAGGAGCTTATCAGGCTGGCTCCCCAGTATGACTTTGGCCATTGTCATCAGAGGAGCTCGGGACCTCGTCGCTGAGAGTGACTGCAGTTCACTTTGGGGAGCTCTGACCCTTAAGTTGAGCATCACTTTCTGGCTCCAGAGGGGAAGATGGTTGCTGTTTAAACTCCAGGAGAAGTTGTCACGCTGGCTTCCTGGCATGTACTTGACTGTTCTCATTGTTGGGGGAGCGCGGGACTTTGTCATCGCTGAGGATGGCTGTGGTACTTTTCGGGGAGCCCTGGTTCTTATTTGAGCATTGCTTCTTGGCTCCACTACAGAACCCTCAACCTGCTAGCACAGATCCTTCATCCTGCTGGCATAGACTTTCTAGCTTCCACTGCTGGCCTTTGGACCTTCCCAGAACAGACTTTGGTGTTGTGGATAGATTTCCTGCACTTTCTTGTGTTTAACACTTGGTAACCATCATAAATAATATTATAAATTCTGTATCCTGATTGTAATCTTTCTCCCTGCGACCCCTGACTATAACATCTTGTTAGACACAGACAAAAATTAAAGGCAAGAAATAATTAATGGAGGAGGAGAGCTTCCATCTCTATGTGTACTATATCAAGGACTTTCTAAAAATCCTGAAATTCCTAAATGTTTTACATTTACCTCAGGTCTAACATAGATGTATGTATTTCTGTAATAAAGTTTATCCCTAACATTAAGACTGAAGCAATTTAGCTAAGAAGCTCTGGATAGACAACTTGTCATCAATGGGCTGATGTCAGCTCTTCCCTTGAGTCTCCAAGACCAACGAATTTTGTTTCCAAGCAGTTATGTGAATCTGTTATGCTTCACTAAAAACAAAACATAAACCTCCCTATGGCTTCAGTCTTTTGAATATCTATGCAGTTTACTATGGCATACATATTTCCATTGCTACACTGTTCCCAAATAAATTTAAAATTTGTTATTTAGTTTGAAAAAGGTACACTTCTGTTTCAAAATTGTTTAAAACCATGAATAGTCTAATCATCATTCAGAGTATCAACAAAATACCTGATATCTAAGAAGGAAGAGTATATTTATTGCATGACTTCTACATGCCTATTAAAGTATCAAGTGATTTTCACATACTATTAGTTTTGGCTACGAGAATGCATCTCTTAGATCTTCAGCAAGCAGCATAATTGACTGACCACTACTGTTGTGCTTGAAATTCATCACCACGTTTGAACACAGGCCACACTTCACACGGGCTGCTCCAACCAATGACTAAGCAGGGCAGGCATGCTAATGCACGTCTGTTTCTGGGAAACAGAATCCTCTGACAAGTAACTGAAGTTTCAGTTCTACCCATTAGTCTTGCATAATTTTCCTAGAACAACGATCAAGACAATTCTACTCAATCATTTGTTACATCCCTCCCTTTCAGTGCAGTGAGAAGGCATTGCCATCCACAGTTCTCAGCCTTTCTGTTTTCTACCCCATCTGACTTTGCAGGTATTTCCACTAATGACCAATCTCAATGCCTGCTTTTTACAGGAGATAAATCAACACATTGTTTAATTTAACTCTGTCAATTTCAAGAGCTATTGTGTTGATAAGACATTGAACCTCAGGGAGGATAAAGTGCTCAATCTGGTTCCTCAGTTAACTGGTGACAGAACCCAGCTCTGTCTACTCTTACAGTTTACTGACCCTTCCTATTGCACGATCTTGTCTAGGAGACTTTATGGCCACTTGGTCTAATTGACAATTTATATGCAAAAAAGGAAGAGGCAAACATTATTCTAAACTTCTTGGAAAAAGATCAGGAAGGAGGCAAGTAGTTAATAGGAAATGTTCAACTTTTTCATAGGCTAACTTATACTTTAAGCTTTCTTATCCGTGTAACCTGCAGAGAGCTGTCTGGCAACATAGATGTGTTTTCCTTTTCTTTTTCTTTTTTTATAAACACCCCTTTTTTAGGTAAATCAGAACCACAGGTGCTGTATCTACTTTACAGAGTTACCATGTGAATTTGTGACAGTCTCTGGGGAGTTTTAAGGTCTAGGAACCAATGAAGAGATCATAACAAAACACAAGCATTAGATTTTCAGGTGCTATACTGATCATAGTTTGAAAGTCTTAGCATTATTGAAAAGGCAGCTCTCCTTGTTTGGATCCTGCAGCAGTGTGAATTTTCTGAAGGCAAGAAGGCCTTCTTCTTAGCATGGATAAAAGCCAGGAACAGAATGGGGCTGCAGGCTACTTGTGTTACAGTGGGGGCCAGCAGCAAAAGCCATGACAGCCAACTCCAGGGAAGCCCTGGCAACTGGAACTGATTCCTAATGAACCAAGAACTGAGGAGGGAAGGGAAAAAAATAAAGGAAGACTTTGTCTTTCATCCTCATCCTTTTTCACTCTTTGTAAGAATGTACAATTTACTGCAATTCATTCTATAACCTGGTGAGGCTTCAAGAAGACAGGGAGCCCAAGGACCTCTACTGGAGGGGCTCCTTGAAAGAAGCCGTGTCTAAGATCTTTAGTGCCAGGAGAACACTGATGTGTTTCCTTCTTTGCTTTGCAGGACATCTTTTCATTTGATTAGAAAACTTTATCTTTCTCCAAGCTGATTACCCGTGCAGCGGGTGCTAACAGGTGACCCATAGGTGCCCTCTGCCTTTCATTCTCTTTGTTTCCGTGGTCAGGCCCCTATTGGTCTGTGGGCAATTTTTTTTGACCAGGACAAGTCGACCACAGGACCTCAAATCATTGATGGAGGCTTCCTCAATTGGTTTTGTCTCTCTTAACATTTCTTTGACAATGTTCAACTTTCTACTCCAGCTTCATCTTCTATGCTTCTTCACATCATGCATTTGATAAAGCAAAATGCTTTTCATTCTGTAGCTCCCATGACTTTTTCTCCCATATTCCTTTGCTATTGCTGTTCCTTCTGTAGGTACTGTCTTCTTATCCCTCAGCAATTCCTCGCCTTTTGACTATTTGGTGCATATCTCATTCTCTTAAGACTGAACTCAGATGCAACCTCTTCCATGATGCCTTCCCTAAACTTGCCAAACACAATTACTTCATTCTCTGTGCATTTTGGTAATGTTACAGAGCTGAAATTAATTTTGTGTTTGTCTGAAGGTACAGATTGGAATTCAACGATTTTTTTCCTAATGACTACTAAGTGCTTGGCCTTGGAATGATCTCTTTCATATATAGCATTTATTGATTTTTTTTATTTGACACAAAGCCTGAAGAGGATGATTCCTTTTGATTGAGATGGACAATTATTGCATTCTGAAATCACTGAACTATTGATTCTTAAGAAGAGGTGATAACTATGGAGCAAGGGGAATTTTTAGTTACTGATCATAAAAAATTCTGCTTAAAGTCTCTGATTTCCCTAGAAGTTTTGGGAAGATGTGGAAAACTGTGATCCCTCTTCTAGTTAACCTCTGTGATTCTAGGACATATGTTAATAATTCAAAGCTTGGATCTCCTGGAAGGTGCAATATTTGATCACAAGTATGATCTCTGAAGGTGTCCAGGGTCAGCAAGCCACAGACTCCCTCTGGCCTTGCCCTTCACGGCCACCTGAGCTGGGAGCCTCTTAGTCTCAGTCACTTAAAAAGTTGATTGTAGAGCTAGAATATTTATATAATGCAAAATGTACCAGTATTTAATGCTTACAGGAATTTTGATCACTTTTTACACTCCTCCAGGCTATGATCAGCTCCATAAAACAATTAGCTTTCTGAAAAGTAGGTTTATTTTTCACTACTACAACTGTCAAAAGATAACTTTTGTAGTTGACAACTCTGTCTTCAATTGACAGCCCACACCATAAACCAAAGCCCAGGGGTCAAATCCATCTCATTGTTTGTTTTCCTAAATGAAGTTTACTGGGACACAACCATGCCAATTTTTCACATCTTGTCCTTGGCTACTTTTGCATAATGATGGTAGCACTGAGTAGTGAGAAAAACTTTATGGCCTACAAAGATGGAAATATTTACTCTCTGATCCTTTGTTGAAGTCTTCCAATTCTTAACAGCAACCCAGAGGTCTGCCAGGGGCCATAAATGCAAACTCCTCAATACTCAGTTCATATCAAAAGTCTGTAAGACGTATTTCTCTCAGATTAGAATATCAGGACAGATCTGCTTCCTCCTGAGCTGCTGGTGAGCTTTTTGTCTTATGGGCCCTATGTGTCATAGAATGGGGGTGTTCCCCCTTAGCTTTTGCTACTAGAATGTTGTGAGCCAAGAGTTCTCTGTAGAGAGGTAGGTGCTAATAGATTTAGTTTTTTCTACCCTTAAATCCTCTTAGCTCTGATTTTCTAATTATTAATTTTAGTTTTATATACATATATTGGGGGGAAGAGGAAGAAATGTTAGGAAGGCAATGTTATAAATTAATACTAAGTAATATTCATTCTGTATTTTCATATATGATTGTGTAAAATTAGCTGCTTTTATGTCTGTTTCTATCCCCTAGTTTAAAAACTCCTTGTGAAGGCTGTGAGTGTAGTTCAGATGAAAAGCGCATGCTTAGCATGTACAAAACCCTAGGTTTGGTCCCTGTTACCACCAAAAACAAAAACAAAAGGGAAAACAATGAGGAAACAAGCAACAACAGAGCTCTTTGGGAATAATGATTGTACTATAAAGTACATAGAACATAACAGATGTGCAAGGGTTTTGTTCACTTGTGTTTTGTTTTGCTTTAGTAGCAAGTTATTTTTCAAAGATAAGCAAGTTTTCAACAAAATTAATTGGCAACTGTAGTATCAATAATAATTTCTGCAAAATACCTAAAGTTAACTTCTTGGCTGAAAAAACTATACTCAGTTTCCTTGATTTTACTAATAAAAGATTAATTGTTACTTTTTGTTAGATGCCCAGCATTTTCCCAGTGCTCAGTGTACATGGATGAATCTGTTTCTTGTAGCCCTGTATGGTAGTTCTTCTTCATTTTTTTTTTGTATGGTAGTTTTGGTATTCCCATTATGGAAGATTGTGACAATAAGACTCAAAGAGATGACACCTTGCTTGAAGACAGTGTACAGTTTGGGCCAGCGATGCCTGCTGGAGTTAGGTGGGTAATGTCAGTGAATGAGCAGGTGGCTGTAATGCAACACGGAATCCCGGGGACCTTTGTATGCAGGCTTTGTCTAACAGAGCAGCTGCTACTCAGCACTGGCCAATGGCTTCCAGGCTCAAATGTTAGCCCACTATTGCTTGAATTTCCAATGTTTCAGACCCTGAAATCCAGACTTGCAGTGAAATGTCGTAAGTTTAACAATGTTCAGGAGTAAACAAAACGTGCTGTGGGTTAGGTTTGGCAGTCGGACCAGTCTGCAAACTCTGGGTTAAGAACACAGGTCCTGGGTTATTCCCAACTCTGCCACATTCTGTGTTACTTTGAGCATTTTAACCTCCTTAAGCTGCAATGTCATTGACTAAACAATGAGACTAATGGTAGAACTGATTTACTGAATTTTCGTGAAGTGTTTTACCCATATTTTCAACATGGAGCATATGCATAGAATGGCTATCTATGCATTATGAATGTGGTTTAAGGATGCACAGCTAGTGATTTTGTATTTGATATTTGTAGTAAATCTTTACAATCACAAAGCCACATCCTTTTCTTCCAGTGCAATCTTGTTACTCATAATTCAGCATTTTTTTTCCTAGCCATGGTTTGTCAATTGTTTATCACAATAGTAGACCAACAATTTTATGAGCCACATGAAACTATTCTGCTGCAAGGTATAATTGATTGAATAAGTTATTTCTCTAAGTTTGCTCAACAAGTTCTTTTTAAAATTTTCATTGCTTCCTCTGAATAAGTTAAATTTCTCCTTATAAATGTACATGTAGCTCACATTAACTTCAGAGGGAGTTAAGAATCCAGGGATAGACTCTGACTTGAAGAGTTCTAATTTTGTTTACTTTTAGCAAGCAATAATAAAAATGGCACATCTGCCCTAGAATGTATAACCTTAAGCATTCTTGCTAACTTGGTCAGGTGCAGTATCATAACTAAGGTTGAATGTGAGGAGTTTCTGCATTTCACTAGTAGGCCCAAAGATGCTTTCTTTAAATGAGCAAGCATAGTTGTAGGTATCAAAGATAATAATCGACATCACCTAGGACAAAGGATTTCACTGGAGTCAAAGGGAATGAAATATGCAGTACAGCTGATAAATAACTCATTATTTCTATCTTTTCATCTGGTTATTTTCTACTAAGGCAAGTGGTTAATATAGTAAAGCAATATATTCTCTAATAACGTCTTTTTTAAAATATAAAACTTCTCATGCACTACTTGCAGGGTTATTCTGTCCTGAAAGAGTTGGGTAAAACATTAGTTTCTTCAAGTAGGAGGCGTTGTAGAACCATAGAGGCCTGAGTATGCAAATAGAAGACTTGGGTTCTCTTTTCCGTTCTGTATGTAAATATCTGTATAGTTTTGGGGTCATTCATTCCCTGTCTCTTCATTACAGGTAATGAGTCTGCCCTACCAACAATGAAGTCATCTATGGAAGGTTTTTGTTTTTAGATAAAAAGAGCAGTATTATTGCCAAAGTTTGTTCTTGTGTGAAATGTTACTGGTGTAGAGAAAATATAAAATTACAAATGCTTTTTTATGAAGGAATTACATGGTGTCAATTACATGAATAGCAGTGACACATAATATCAGTTGCATTAATTTTGATTTTTCTGAGAAACAGGGGTTTTTTCCTGACAATAAGACAAGTAAAAATAAAGGGCTGGTGGATATGGCATGAAGTGTGAAATGTAAGCATGAGAAATTTAGAATGGAAATGATTGGATGTAAGTAAGATCAATATTTGGCAGATTGACACCTTTGTGTGTGTGCCTCAATTAACTGCATTTTCCTTCCTTTCTTCTTTCCTTTTTTCCTTTCTTCCTTCCTTCCATCTTTCCTTCTTTTCATCCATTTTTACTCTCTCCTCTGTTCCCTCTCTCCCTTTCTTCTGCCTTCCTTCTTTCTTTTTTCCATTCAGTAGTACTCAGCTGTCTGGGCACAGAGTCAGAAACAAATGTATTCACATAGGACTGATAATTACCTAGGGGAATCCACAAAAATGACAAGGAGGCAAACATATTAAGGGATGTACAGAGAGAATTCTTTACTTGATACACATTTCAAAAATAATGGTAAAGGAAGTGAGAAGTGAAGTCTAAAGGAGACTGGTTGTTTTGGTGCAAGAAATGTATGTTAGTCTTTAATGTCTGAAGATGTCTTCATTGACCTTGTTATGATAATATAGCTGGGTATAAAACTTTGTATTGATTTATTTCTCCTCTCAAATTTGAGAAATGCCATTATATACTGTTATACACTTTTACAGAAGGAAAATTCAGTGTTTAGTTTTTATTCTCTAATAGTTTTTCTCTCTGGCAGTGTTTAAGGACACATGATTGCCCATGATAGTCTGTGGTTTGTCATGTACTTTGATATGGAATGTTTATATTTATCATTAATAAATTCAGCTATTTCTTCAATTTTGGAATAATTGTTAATGTATTTCTTTAAATACTATATTTCTATGATTTTTTTTCTTCTGGAATGAATATTGCATATGCTGAAGTCCCTTTTTTTATTCTCCATGATTTTGAGTTTGATTTTTGTTTATAAAATATAATTTCTAAAACACTATCTTTCAGTGAATTAGGTCATGTCTAAATCTTATTCAATCTTTTGATTAAAAAACTAAGGTGTTTTACTAAATACATTTATTTTTCAATTCTGCTTGATTCTATATTTCCTTTCTACTTAAAAATTTTATAATGCCTAAAATGTGGAACACATTTTTCCATGGGAAGAACTTCTATAACTCCCAAGCAAGTCAAAAAATAAAATATTGCCTGCCTCATTGAATCTTCTTTCAGATCTCTACCTAACAACTGCTCTGTCTTCTCCACAAGGAAAACCAGTATCCCACATTCTATCACCATCATGTAGATTTACTTGTTTTTGAAGTTTGTATAACGGATCTGGGTGTAGGGGCATATGTGTGTGATCCCAGAACTCAGGAGGGTGAGGCAGGAGGATCACCGTGAGTTTGAGGCTAGCCTTGGGTACATAGTACATTTAAGACCAGTCTGAATTATAGAGCATATAATCAAATTCACATAATTGAAATCATAGTGTAAATATTTTTCTGTTTGACTTTTTTTACTCAACAAGATGCTTGTGAGATTTTTTTGTCTTATTTTTGAGAGATACAGTTCATTAAATTTTATTGCTAATTCATATTATTATTCAATTATATTGATATATCATTATTTAATTATCCATTCTAATAAGCAATTTTCCAAGTTAAGGTTTTTATTTAATGTTTCTCTAATCATGCTTGTACATGTCTCTTGATACACATGGTATACATTTCTGCTAGGTAAATATGTAGAAATGTTAATTTAAATGATGTGCATATCTTCACCCATAGCAGATAATGTGAATTGTTTATTGAAGTTAATTTACTAACTTATGTTCTTCCTGGAAGTGTATGAAATTTTTACTACTTCACAGGCTTGCCAACACCTATTATTAAATGTTTTTAGTTTTAACCAAGGAAAAGTCTGGTAGCTATGCTGTTGGTATTTCATTGTGAGTTTGGCACTTTTGTATACATTTATTGATTCATTGGATATCTTCTTTTATGAATGCCTATGAAGCACTTTTTTTCCATAGTTTATTTTGTTTTTCTAATTGACTTTCTCTGTCTATTTTCAATGTAGGTTCTTTATTGATTAAATTGCTCAGAAGTTCTTCTTCCATGTCATTCCTTACCCTTTCATAACTTTTTAAATCAACAAAAGTTATTCATTTAATATGGCACTATTCATATTCCTTGTCTTTAATAATTTAAGAGATCATTTCTTTCCTCAAGATTGTAGAGATATTATTCTACATTATAGTCTGTTATTCTTATTCTTATTATTAATTTTCACATAAATATCCAGAAACTACTTGGATTAGATTTTGTCTGTGGTATAATGTAAAGGTCATTTTTTTTTCTCTCTGAATGTTCAATTAACTCATCATCATGTATTGAAAAGACTATTCTTTCCCCATTGTTTAGCAGTGATGTCTTTATTATAAATCAGTGTTTCTTAATACAAGAATCTATTCCTGTGTTCTGTATTTATTGCATCGGTGTATTTGTGTATTGTGAACAATCTCCAAACTGTCTTGTTACGGCACTATGGCTAATCACTATTAAATGGTAGAGCAAGTTGTCTCACTTTTTTCCTCTTTAAAGTTATTTTGATTATTCTTGGCCTTTTGCATATCCAAATATAAATACAATACAACCTTTAGAATTTGCTTTTCAAGTTACCACACACAACTGTTGGGAGAGTGAAATTACATTGCATCTACAGATAATTTTGAGAACTAGCATCTTTATATTATTGACTCTACTCCATGAGCATGAATTAACCTACAAGCATTTAATTATTTTTATTTCTTTTAACATGTTTTTACAATTTTCTTGTTAACGATTTATTTCTAAGTATTTGATATATTTTGGTGTTACAGTAATACTATTTTTAATAAGTTATTACATTTTACTCTACTATATACAAATTTACCTGACTGTTGTACTTTAGCCTTTATTCAGAAACTTTGTTAAACTCAATTTTTTCTCAAAATTTTTACTATGAAAACTTTCATATATGCAAAAAGAAGAATTTTGTTACAAAACTTCATGTGCTCTTTACTCAGCTTCAAAGATTTGTTTGTTTGCTAAATTCATATTTCAGTCTAATAATTTCTATATATTCTTTTGAACTTTTTAAATATAAAATCATACTACCAATAAATAATACCAGTTTTATTTCTTATTTTCTATTTATTTACATACTTGTATATTTTGCTGTCCTTTAAAAGCCTCAACCACAAGAGAAGGCATAACTACCTACAAATTGGTATATTTATTTTAATTTTCATTTGTGAAAATGCGTTTCAGTTATTTATTTGAGAACAATTTTCAGCTCTGATAGTAATCTAGTTTTCAATAAAATTTATAGTTTTCAACTTTATATAGGCAACAGGAAGTATGAGAGAATTTCTAACTGTGGGAATTAAATGCTTAAAAATTTAGCATTTTATTAATTTTATTTTATTTAACATTCTTGGAAGTTCATAGCCATCAGCAATTCCAATGTAATTTCAGGTGCTGTTGGGAATTTGACTTCTCAGTGGAGTTGCTAGTTTAGCAAATCTTGTAAATGAAATAAGTACATTTAATAGCACATGTGAAAGGATTGTTCTAAAATTGGTTTTGATAGCTTCATTTTCATCAACTGAACTAGTTCACTCAATATGGCTGTTAACTGTTCCTGATATAAGGATGTTTTCCTTTCTGTAATATATTCATGACTGTCAGAAGATAGCAACTTAAAATACATAGCGTCATGGCCTTCACAATCTCTATTGTATTTTTACTCTTTGTTTATGATGTTCTTATGAAATCTTTTATCATTGACCCTAGGAATTTAGACATTTTGATATTAGGTACTCCCACTGGGTGGCTGTGTCCTGGCCCACTCTAGAGGCCATTTCCTCTCCCTCATCCTGATATTTTCAGGTAATATATTTACCTATGTTATTGCTTTGTGTGTGTGTGTGTGTGTGTGTATGCACTAAAAGTAGGGAGCAGGTGTATGTATATGTATGATTCAAATATATTTTACCCATGTAATTGCTTTGTATTTGGAACGGAATTAATGCCTCAGTGTGTGAATATTGTGTCATCCTGAAAAGAATTCAGACTGGTGTCACTACAGCATCAAGGCACAGGACAAATTGGAGATGAACAAGAAGGGAGACAAAGCAACTGTATGAACCTTGGGTATTGGCTGGCATCATGGAACTGGAGAAGGAGGGGAAAGACAGTCTTCTATATCATTCAGCAGCTCTAGAGACCTCTGAATCTGCTTCCAGACTCAGAACTTTGGAGACTGAAGTGGAGATGTGTTAGAGAAAGTTATATGAGAATCAGGAGGGACAGGAATGAATTAAATTAAAGATGTATGGGATTATGGTAATTTTTCCCAAGGAAGTACTGATTCTGAGAGCCCTGGGTCTGAACCTTTGTACAGATGGGGAGATGGGGATGGGATGGGAGGAGGATGCAGGGTCAGACTGTAACATAAACTGGCCTGGCCACTGTCATGCAGAGGACTGGCATTGTGTCATTAACAGGTATATAGAAATGGCTGGGTATGGTGGCACATGCCTGTAATTCCACAACTTCAGCAGGCTGAGGAAGGGGGATCACCATGAGTTTGAGTCCAGTCTGAGCTACATAGTAAGTTCAAGGCCAGTCTGAACTACGTAGAAAGACCCTGTCTCAACAAAACAAAACACAGCAAAGCAAAGCAAAGCAAAGCAAAGCAAAGCAAAGCAAAGCAAAGCAAAGCAAAGCAAAGCAAAGCAAAGCAAAACAAAACTAACAACAGAAAGGAATATACAGAAATGATTTACAAAATGACAATAAATCCTTAGGAAAAATAGGAAGAGATGTGAGAATGAGAAGGAAAATGCACTAAATTAGGGAGGTAAAAGAAAAAGCATGTATGCTTTTCTAATTCTTTATTCTTTTCAGAGTTGAAAGGAGTTATGGATTCATGGTATGACTCTGTGAAAGTTATTCACAGTGTTGCTCACCCACAAGATTTAGGGATCTAAAATTGGAGGGCAGCAATGACGGTGTTGTATGGTGACATTCTTGTCTTCTCTTCAAAATAAGTAATGCACAGCCTTCTTATTTCATCATGTTTGATTTCACAAAATACATTATATAGCAACTAGCTGAATGTTTATATCCCATTATAATTTAAGCCAGAACTGAGAGACCAAGGAGGCATGTGATTTTACAATACCTGGATGCTAAGAGGTTTTCATTCATACATTCACTAACGTGACCACTGAGAAATTGTTAATGGCTTATTAAAAACCAAGAAGTAGCCCAGGCTCTGGAATTACATCAGTGAGCAAAACTGTGAAATTTAATTTGTAGTAATGAGAGTAGTACGAGGAGAAAAAGAAAAAGCGTGTGTGCTTTCTACATCTTCCATTAGGTGGTAGAGAATAGGAACCAAAACCAAGTTATTTAGTCACTAGTTTTGTTTTTAGCCATTTCTTCAACTAAATCAGTTATGAAATACAATATATACAAGATATGTATGTATTCATTCACATGATTACTAGGAGTTGGAAGATTAAAAAAAAAATAGGATTCCAGTCCTTCAGAAACACAATTTTGACATAAGTAGCGAATGAACAAAACCACAATGGTGGAATTTCAGCTTTGATAGAGATAAATGCAGGAACCCTGCAACAGGCAGTAGGGGCAGTCCCCTCATAGGGAAGGAAGAGAAAAGGCTTTCTGTACCCTCGAGCAGCTCTGAGCTGGCTCTAGAGAGAGTGGGAACTGGCCAGCATCGCTGGTGGAGGCGATGGTGTCCAGACTGGAGGAGAGTATGCGCAAACCCCTCCCATGACAATGCCCGGGGGCCTCTTTCCTGTTACTATCTCTTCTTCACACCTGCAGGCTTTTCTGGAACTCTATTCTTTTCCTTCTTTCTGGGCACAGCAATCTCCCTTGTTTGACAGGAGGTAGAACAGAGATGAATTTTGGGTGAGGCATGTGCAAAAATGGGAAAGAACCAAGAAGGAGTCTTCTGGAGAGTTGGGATGTTAGATCTCAATGTAGGTGTTGGTGACATAGCTGCAGACATGCATAAAACTCTATGTGTGCATCAGAGTACTTCCTGCTCTTTACTGTGTGCATGTCAGATCTCTATGAATTAAGAAAAAAGAAAAAAAAAACAAAAACAGAAGAAAAGAAAAAAGACTTTCAGCCCAATCTGACCTCACTCAAGTCAGCTCTATGTGATTTACTTTTTCATGGTACAATTTACCCCTTGGTGCCAGAAGTATGCTGTTTATATTTTGTTTTGCTTTATTCTCTGTTCATTTTTCTCTGTGAGAATCTTTTCAGAAACCAAACTATAAATGCCATTCATGACCTTGATTTTGTCTGGGGTCATATTATGTCTCTAAGGGAAGCTCTACTTTCTTAAACTAGGAATACATGAATCCACACACAGGATCCAATTAGTTTTATTTTTCACAAGTTTCACGCCATTGTCATGTGCTCTGCCACTCTGATTAAAACAGGAATGTTCCTATCTGTGCTATCGGATGAACTTCAGAGAGTGTACGAAACCCCAGGGCTTGTAGGTCTGAGGTATGTATGTGAATGTGGTTATCTGGAAGAGTGGGGAGGTGAAAGGGTTTTTTAATGCTTGTGGAAAATTTTTGCGAATTCTCCACAATAATTCAGCATAAATTATGTGGAAAAAATGTATTGGGAATAATTCTCTCCATGTGACAAGAAAACTAGGTATGATGCCTTGACTGCAAATAAATATTAAACTGATCCAATGGAACCTGGGGAAACTACAAGGCAAGCAATATCATGCGCCGCGGATAAACCCCTAACTATCAGAACCATGATGTGTCTTTTGGGTTTGCAATGACTGCTGAAGTTTCCAGAAAAAGAATGTGACATTTTTGCATTCAATTTAAAAAACAACTGAGCTTATCTTATAACATATAAAAGATAACTTAAATAAGCTATTTTGATTGGTACCACTTCTAGATGAATAAAGAGGATGAGATATAACATTTTAGAAGTCCTTCATTGCATTCATGGTTTTGTTTTTATTGGTTCTATTCTGTTCTGTTCTGTTTGATTTTTAATATATCTGAAGGTATCTGCAACTATTTTGAAGACAATAAGAGGCATTATGGTAACTATTGATGATTTTGTATTGTTTTGAAGTCCTGTATAACTTACACTGGTTTGTTTCAATTGGTTTTATTCTGTTTTATTTTCCTTGATTTTATCTTTTTTAAAATAAAAAAAGAAATATTGTATTTTATAATTTAGAATTTTTCATGTGATCTTTCTAGTGTCAGGAAAGAAAGATCAGAAATTACAAAGCAAGTTAACAAAATGACTTAACCACACTATAAGTTATTCTCCCTGCAAAGAGGATCTACATTAACTGATATTTCTTACATGACATTGTTATCCATGCCATCAATGTAAATGTACAATATTTTCTTTTTTTAAGTAGGGATTTTTAAACATCAGAAAGGAAATGAGCCTGTGTTTAGTCTTCTGATTAAATAGGATCCTAAGACTATGAACACCTCAAGCCCCAGGAAAGGGGGACTGTTGGAAAATTATAATGTAGGGAAGAAAATGTTCATGCAAATCTTTGAGAAAGCTATCAGAAAAATATTATTGCCAGAATCAGTATTACTATATGACTCAGGAACTAACAATCCCTTAGGAGGAAGCAAGAGGATTTGATTAAGTGAGTATGACTATATTCCAAGAATTGTCCATGAAACAGGACATTTTCAGTCATTTATTCATTCAACATTAATTTAGCATCTACTATATCTTAGTGGTAGTTACTGAGGAAGATAGTCTCTTGACAAGTCTAGTAAATGCAAAAAGAGTTTCTTGATTAAAGTACAGAAAGTTTAGTGTTGTGGTTTATTAAAGGAGAAATTAATTATCCTAATGATTTTCATCATTAGTGAGAATTATTATTTGCTACAACTCTACTACAAACTTAGGACAGGGCACATGTGGCTGAACCTTTGTGGAGACTCTCTTTAACCTCTGACCCACACTTGTGCTGAAAAGTAATAAAAATTATATTATAATATAAACAAATCACCCAACTAAAACTAAAGGTTTACTAAAAGGATGTAGATTGTTAATGTACATGCGGAGTACTTAGCCATTAAGCTGCTACATGATGATCTATTAACTAAAAACAAATATGACCAGAGATTATTTTAGACATTTTTTAAAAATTCACAAAGAAGGCACAAGATAAATCTAACACATGACACACAGTGAGTTTTAAATCATGAACCATTTGGAAATAGCAATTCATTGCTTATTTTTTTCAGTGCATGCCAATGATTCAACATGCTTAAACACGTTTCACTTTCCATATGTTCTTATCAGAAACAAAACACTCACATTTATATTATGTATTATTCAAAATTATGCTGTATGTTCAGATGGAAAATTTATAATAAATATTTAAAATGATTTAGCACCATGAATGAACTTAATGATTCAAATATTGGAGATATAGTCTTATTAGCAACTTTTTATGTTTTTTATTTAAAAATTTTTTTATTAAGACACATTTACAGTACAAAATGTTTACATTCATTGTTGGAAGTTAGACCATGAATATAACACATCTTTTAAAAGAATGTCCAGTTAGGAAGCATTCTAATATGCGAAATTAGCTTTCTAGTTGTCCCCGGATATTTACTTGTTATGAGTTTCTTGATTTAGTGTAAGCCTTTATTTTTCTTTGGTATTGTGAATAGAAGCCAGGACCTTATACACTCAGAGCATGAGCTTTGCCACTGAACTACTGTCCTACACCTATCCAAGTCATAACAGGAGAGTTATAATAAAGACTTTATTAACACACGCGCATGCCTTCAAAGTGAGAGCAAATTATGTTCAGCAAAAATGACTTTGGTTTCTATCAGTAGAAAACAGAAATGGTTGCTATCCAGTTATATGCTCATAAGAGTAACCAATAAAATAGAGGTAATTTTCAAAATAGCTCTCTCTCTCCTTTCTCTCCTCCTTTTTTTTTAACGTTGCAGAATCTTTTCTTCCATGCCCAATTTCTTTTAAATAAGTTGATATCCTTGTAGTCTTATCTAATTAGATTTTTAGAAAGTTATTTGGTATATAAAATATCTCCTTCAACAGCAGGGTGACTTACATCCTTTTCAACTCAAGGGACTGGCATTTGAGTGGGGACATCTTTTGCTTCTTGCTGAAGTGATTTGTGAAGCTGATGCAGGAGTCTCCTCACAGAGGTGCAACACACAACATCACTACTACCCCAATACTGCTCTGCCAGTTTTTGTATAGTCAGTTATTCTTAATTTTCCTTTTTTCCTGTGCCTCTCTTTTCTATCTTTTTTTATTTCCTTTTAGCTAAACAAAACGACTCTTAATGACTTGCAAAATTGCAAAAGTCCTTTAAACAATGTTGAGGCTAACGCTGTCCCCATCCCTCTAGGATCAATGAGCTAAATAATTAGTTAAGACTGAAGACCGTATAGAAAGACAAACGGGAAATGTGGCAGGGGTTTTAGCTATTGACCAAGTGGTACTGATTGCTGAGGTTCGAGGTCTGTGAGACTGTCAGCTGGTTGTGGGCAGGCCTGGAGATTTTACCAGTAGAGAACTAAGCCTCTGTGGAGGGGTTGCTTGTGTGAGAAGCTTGAGGACCCTTGAAGGGAAGGGACTTTCCGGGCAACTCATAGGCGGCAGTGTCTATTAGCTCAGCAGATTCTCCCTCACTCAGTGATCTTATTCTGAGTCTTACAGGAACTCCTGAGAAGGATCTTTAAGTTAAAATCGAAAGATTTTAACGTGAGGACGGGCATAAAGATGCTGTTTTTGTTGCAGCCAACTAACATAATGAAATGCACAAGAAGAGACACTTATCCACTTCACAAACCAATCGTTAATGATAGTGGATCTTCATAGGGTCAGGTGTATTCGCAGTGACAGCATCCAGCAGGCGCAGTGCTTGGTAGAGGATGGGCATACTGTGGGGGTGCTGGATGGCATGCTGCAAAGATGGAATGGTGTGGAGGTGAAGCCAGAAGGTAAAGCATGGTAGGTAGAACTTATGGGCACCAACTGGAGACATTGTGAAATGTGCGTGGGACAGGGACTTTGCAGAAGTCTGAATACCAGAAGGAGAAAGCACGGATATTTGTGGCTTTGGTACAGATTGATTCAACTTGCTACAAGTGTGACTCCTGCAGAAACTTAGCCTCACAAAAGTGGCACATAATAATGTCACACATCAGTATTTCAGTCCCCAATTCTATTTCTAATCAGTCAATTCCTGAAGAAGATAGAGTGAAGAGAGGTACAGTGGGGAGATAGATCATTATTATGACAAGGAAGAGGAGAGCTTGTGAAACATGAGGCGGAAAAGCCAGCAAAATTAACAAAAGTAGTAGAAATTGAAGCTGGTTTTACATTAACAAATACATTTCGGCTGAGCAAAAAAGAGCAGTTCACAACTATGAATTCACAGGAGAAAACAGAGCAAAGAAAGGAAAGAAAGAAAAATAAGAAAGAAGGAAAGAGGAAAGAAAGAAAAAGAAAGAAATAAAGAAAGAAAGAAAGAAAGAAAGAAAGAAAGAAAGAAAGAAAGAAAGAAAGGCAGGCCATGAAATCTAGATTGAAAAACCTGACCCTGGAAATTAAAGGAGAGGAAATACTTAATTTTTTGTCCTCAGCCTGTTTTTTTCTCAGGCTGAAAAATTACAGTGAATTATATAAGCAAACTTGACTCACATTACTGTGAGATAATGCTAACTTTTAGTAGGCTCCTTTAACTACATGCACATTATCTGTCAATTTATCTGCCATGCATACAAGAATATTAATTTTTTTCCTTCTTCAACTGCCCGCAGATTGGGCAATCTTCAGACACGAAAGCACACATTTCGTCATGTGTTGCTGCATGCTGAATAGGGTTGTCCTTTTTCTAAATTAACATCTGCTTGCCTGTGCAATTTCCATGAGCAAATATGGGTATTTGCACACGCAAATGGAAGCGCATGAAAATAAAATGTGCTCGGTATTAGTGGGCCCACCCAGGGTTTGGCTTTTTGGAGTTAAAAGCCCTGTAAATGCTGCATGGATTTCCAAAGAAGCTTCATTTAGCAAGCACAGTTCATGAGCAAAGATGAAGAGTTATAATTGCATTAGCTAAATATCCCTTTGTGACGAAAATAGATTTTGGGTTGGATGTGGGATTGAAGTCGTAGAATGCTTTAAGGGTCAATATTTTACTAGTATATGGTGTAAGTTAAGTTCTGGTTCTGTGGCTTTTAGTAATATGTTATAGGTTTGAATTTAAAATATATCTTTTAATTTCCCCTAAATATTGACTTAAATATTGTATATTTATGAAAAATAAAAGTGAGAGTTTAAATACTCAAAGTTAAATTGGCAAGTAATATTCAAAAAAGCAAAAGATTGCAAACATTAGCACAGAGTGGTAATTACACCAAGTCCAGCTTCCTTTTAGAGGACACATCATCCTTTGATATTTCAGGGAATCAATTTACTGTTTTACTTGTGTGATATTTTATTGCATATATCAAGAAGCTATCCTTTCACACATAACCATACCTTTAGAAATCTAACAGTTTTTTTTTTTCCTAGTTGGATAGCTTTAAGCGTGGTTTATGAAGTGACTTTGAATGCTCTGACTTCGGGTATGACGTGGACAGATGGTCAAATGATTTCTTCACTTTTTTTTTTCAATATTGTGATACTGGGGATTGAACCCAGGGCTTGCACTGTGCTACATCCCCCAATCCTTCTTTTATTTTTTTATTTTGAGACAGTTTCTTGCTAAATCACTGAATTGCCCCTGCTAGACTTGAACTTGCAACCCTCCTGCCTCAGTCCCCCATACTGCTGCGAATATAGGTATACTTTTTTCATCGTTCTTTATTATCATTTGTTTTTGACTCAAGGGGCCAGATTGCATTTCCCAAAGATGATTATGACATGGCTTTCTGCCCGGCCACCAGCTGCAGCTGAGGTCCCAGGGGATAGTCAGCACCAATTGCCGGGCTGGTCCACCAAGACACCTTCAGATGGCTCCAGCGCCAGCGACTGAGCACCCCAAGCCTTTGAACCATGCAGCTTGGAGCTCAGACACCACAAAGCAGACCCCAGTCTGGTCAATTTATGAATACGATCTTTTAAAAGTAGACTTTAAAGATGTAATTTGCTCTTACACTAGGAAGACTGACCTCAAAATAATTAACCAGTGACTTTCTCAAAAACTATTCACTATCACTGGATTTTAATTTAGAAATAAGCATCCAGCATCTTATTCCCACATGGGTTCTGCAATATCTGTTTTCTGAATGTCTAAATTTGAATGTTTTGTCTCAGGCAGCTTATCGATAGATCTGATTCCTATTGTTGCACAGCAAATTAACCCAACACAAACTCCGAAGCCCAGCACTGTGTCATGCTGCTGCATTTCATGGGATGGTAATTCAGATAGGCCTCCGTGGAAGTGGCTGGTGTCTGCCGTGTGGTGTCTGAGCTCCAAACTGCATGGCTCAAAGGCTTGCAGTGCTCAGTCACTGGCACCAGAGCCATCTGGAGGTATCTTGGTGGACCAGCATGGTAGTTGGTGCACTTTATCGTATTTCAGCACTGTCCAACAGCACATACTCACAGCAGCCCACCTTGCAAGGAAGGAATGGCTGAAAAGAGGGAAAGGGAAGAGAAAGAAAAGGGAAAGTGAAAGCATAGTGGGAAAAGCTTCTCTCTCATGCACCTGTGCTAACAACTATCTGATGGCTGAGCTAAAATTCTGTGTAACAAATCCCAAACATGTAGAAATAATTTTCCAGCACATTGTACACATACTCAATAGAAAACATTCTGAAGGAAATAATAGAGTCGAAAATAGAAATAAAATGCAGTGAGAAAACAATCCTCAGCAATAATTCTATTTCTGATAATTCTCATGTGTCCATAGGGAAAGGTGGAGGATTCTGCAATCCAAGGTACATTATTTATGGAAGTCAACCAAGGAATGGATTAGATGGAATTATGTGAGCCAATTAATACTAGAATGGTAATAAGAGTTCTGCAACTATTGAGCATATATACGTAAGAATTGTGAAAGTGAGGAGTCAGTAATGAGGTATAAGAAGGTCTTCATCCACTTGTGTCTTTTAGAACTCCTGTTACAAATCATTGAACCTTTGAGGAACATGTTGGAACAATTTCCATGTTAAATTTTCTTTGCTTATAAAGAAAACTCTAAATTTTACAAATTAATCTTATTCTTTTTCTCTTCAAGTATCCTGTGATGTGTTGCCTGAGTTATGGTTGACTATAAATATACTGCAACAAAACTTTCAAAGGACAAACCCTATTTCTACCTTGCTTTGTCGGTGGGAGAGAATAATTGGATAGTGGGATAAGTTAGCAAGTGGGAGGGAAGTGGAGCATCAGCCTTCTGGACAATCTCTGCTGGTCATTGCGTTGATCAGACCAGCGATAAATGCTGCTGCAGAAAGGGAGCTGGCAGCATCAGCTATCTGTAGTCTATGGGAACATGCTTTTTCTGGCGAGATGGATGGATTTTGTCAGGATACAAGGGTTCTTTGTGGACAGGAAATTGGCACCTTTTCCAGGAATGCATGAATAAAGTCTCAGTTAATATTTATCTTAATAATTTATATCCTCTAAATTGCTTGTTTTCCTTCCCAATACTGCCCTGATTTTTCTTTTCAATATAGTCAACAAAACTGGCTACACATCATACCAGAAAGATAAAAAATTGTAACAGCAACAGTGATAGTAATATTGTTTGTGAAGACAGCTTACAGTTAAGTGTCAGTTCCAGTTTTAAGCATTTAACATGTGTAACTTAATGGAGTCCTCTTGATAATCCCATGCATTAAGTGTTAGGCTTTTGTTGTTTTGTTTTTGCATTTCACAAATAAAGAAATGAAAGTTTTGAGAGCTGGACCATTTTCTGACCTCTCTGATGGCTACAGAGAAAAAGAAAGCTGCATAACACTAACACAGGGTCTCTTTTCAAGGATCCAGGCAGAATATAAAAAAATGTCACTCCCTCTAGTTTTTGCTTTCTTGTTTGGTCAGAATTTTATTTCCCTTTACAATTGTGAGAAAGTTGGTCTGAAGTTGTACCTTGCCATCTCTCTACACAGCCTTATGTTCCAATTACCGAGATTTGTTTGGCTGTGTAAAGTGCCAGTGGTATTGGAATTTCAGAAATCCATTTCTTTTTCAACAAATCTGACTTTTAAGTATATTGTCTAAAAAAGGAGTCTAATTGGAAACTCAAAACTGAGCAAGAGCTGTTTTATTTTAGACTTCCATTGATCTCTAAAGTGAGAAATGCCATCGATTCAATGAATGAGAACTCACAAGGAGACAGGATTGACATAATATGAAAAATACATTAGAAATGATTTCAAAAAATATTACCCTGCCTCATTAACAGTAGCAGTGTACAGAGATAGTTTACTCTTGTGTTTTGTGCTAAATATCCATATGCCCTTTACTAGGTGTGCCTTATTGGATTTGTCAGCATGCTGTCTACACAGCCAACCAGTCTCCTCTGATATTCCCATATTTATATTAGAAATAAAACTCAAAGAAACATTTACATGAATTTCAGAGTGCGCTCCTGGCCTTCCAAGATGTTCAGTTGATCTCTTGCTACATTCAGTTCCTTGACTAATGAACTGACAAAGGATTTGAACCCAATTATACACAAGGTCAAAATCTAAATTTTTTGAAGTTCTAGGCAACAGTCCTTCTGAAGATATCAATTAATGATGTTTAATAAATAAGTTCTGGAATCATAAAAGTACTGGGATTTAACACTGTTCTTTGATATAGCTAATAATTTAAATTGAATTCCTTCATTTATCCTTTTAGGTCCTTCAAAATGCACCTGAGATACATTTGTGCAAGTTGCCATCATGTTGACAAATTCTCTGGATTTTGTCTTTTTAGAGATTCATAACTTAGAACTTCTCAAAGCATGATCTGGAGACTGCTGGAGGTCCCTGTAGCAATTTTCAAAGGTCTGTGAAATCTCAAAAGACCATGACTGCAGAAGCATACATAAAAATCTTGCTTTCTTTTATTGAGATATATGTTGAAGAGACCTGCAGAGTTTAAAAACTGGTACTTTTCTTTTAACATTTTTGGTTTGAAAAAATACAGCTTAAAAACGTTACTTATGTTACCATATAATGGTTTT
Source organism: Cuniculus paca (assembly GCA_004365215.1). Taxonomy (NCBI): domain Eukaryota; kingdom Metazoa; phylum Chordata; class Mammalia; order Rodentia; family Cuniculidae; genus Cuniculus; species Cuniculus paca. The sequence continues at coordinate 3,833 of RJWT010007210.1, read as the reverse complement.
CTTATTATTTTTAAATGAAAAGTTAATGTTTCAAAAGTTTATCAGTTTAAATTTCTCATATTGCAGGTAGCAATATAAATACATAAAAGTCCTTTGAGTTCAAGGACACAAAAGTTGGAGAACTGGTACAGTTACTCACAGATCCACGCACAGTGTAATTTCAACCACCTATTATGCTCAAGCATTGTGCTAGGTAGATATAAAAAGGTAAATCTGATGTAGTCTGAGCCATGAAGAAGCCCCAGAAGTTGTCATTGATATATAAACATTATTACAGGATACTTAGTACTGCTATGGAAGATTTACAAATAAAATGCAAATCTTTCTAAAATGAATTAAACTCAGAGGCCCAATAGCAACCCTACAAGACCTGAAGTTATTTGTCTCATCTCCATTTTACAGATAAGGAATATGAGACTCACAGAGAAAATGATGTGGCCAAGCTTCACAGCTAGGAAGCTAGTGAGTGGTGGACTCTGGTGGCCTGTTTCATCCACAGAGGGTGTCTGCATTGTCATAAAGATTTCCTCACCTTTCTTTTGTAGCTTGCCATCTTCTTAAATTATGTGATACATATAAGCCCCAGAACTAGAATTGTTATGAAAATTAAACTAATAAATCTCTTCTTTGGGAATAATTTGTACAATAAACTAAAGATCCTTGTTAAAATATGTTAAATCATTTGATATAAATTTTAAGTTATATTTTGGAGAACAAATCATTATTGGTTATTTTACAATGTCAGATGTGAATTTTTTTTCTACTGAGGTAAAAATATCCCACTTTACTGTTAAATTGAATACATGAAAAAATGCCTTAAATAAAAGGAATTTCTATGCTTCTACTTTTATTCAATTTCATTAAAGTGTAACAGTGATCTGATTCAAAAAGAAAATAAATAAGTAAAAATGCAATAGATTGGCTAGGGAAATTGCCTCCTGCCAACTGATAGGATTTCACTTTTTGCAAAACTCAGTGCAATAAATGGGGCTTAGCAGAACTTTTATTCAATAAGGAAACCTTCATAAAATAGACCTTGTACATTTTACTTGATCTGTCATAGAAATGCATTTTGTGGAAACATACCTTTAAAAAGCTTATGAAGACATTCCCATATATTCAAAAATATCATTCTTGCGGGAGGGACAAAAAAGCAACAGCAGCCTGTGAATCCTTTAATCGTGGGCATTAAAGATGATCTGTTCACAGATTGCAAGGCTGCTGACTCAAGTTAACGTTTCCTTGGCTTGCTTCTGGGCTGCTAACTATCTTTGCATGTGTGTGATGGTGATGTAAAATGACATTTGCACCTGTTGTCGCCATCCTATGCTGATGAGCATAGTGCCCTAAGTAGTAACCAGGCCATCATATCCAAAAAGAAGCCATTAGCATATTGCAGCTGTCATGACTAAGAAAGATAGTACAGCTGAGAGACGTGCGCATCCCTGCATACCTTGGCTCTGTTAGCAAAGCTTTCCCAATTGGAGTCACTTGGGAGAGGAAAAGAAGCATGGGAGGTAGCCAGTCAGGAGTGAAAGAATACATTTTACTGCAGGTTTACTTTCATGTATTATGCATAGCCTTCAAGGTCACTGCATGATCATTTATAAGATTTTAATGAGATATCAAAGTGGAAAGAATGGAATGTAATTAATGGAATCTTATCGGAAAGATAGACAGGTGTAAGAACCTCAGAATACAATGCAATTCTCCAAATTCTAAGTAGACCAAGTAGCAAAATCCCAGTGGAGAAGCAGGGTTATTATGTTGAGATAACACTTCATTACCAAAGATCTTTTTGTTTTGTTCATCAGTGCAGCAATTCCAAAAATTAAAGAACATACAGAAGTTTCTGTAAGAGTGATGATAGGTATTTGAGTTGGAATAGAGAGGCCTTTTCCAACCCAGAGGAAGTAGATGACCTATTCCAGGACTTCAAGAAGAAAAGCTTCTATTAAGTATAGGTATCTTCTGTGAATCATTGGAACAAGGTGTACAAGTTCAGCTACCTCATACCCTTGGGCACTCCACTTCCCGAAGGTGTTTTGTTCAACATAGAGACAAATTTCTTTGAAGTTAGTTTGCTTGCATTTTTTTCAATTTATAAAAAATCAGCTCATATGCTGATTAAAATGTAGAGGTGGAATATAGAGAAAAAGTGTAGGGTATTTAGTAGTATCTAATGGGCCAGAGACATTGCTCAATTGCCTTTTTTTTTTAAGTCATCCTAGGAGAAAGAGGTGAATGGAATCAATTTAGTGGACAGGAGTTTACTAAGAAATATAAAATCACTTACACAATTATGTTCCTAGGATTGATATCTGTGCTACTAAGTTACCCAGAACTTTGTACCCACATTTCTGTTCATGGAAAACTAATGTTACCAATAATAAATCCCATGTTCAAAGGACTTTGAAGTCTTTCATGACTCATCAAAGAAATATAAACTTCATTCAGCCAACTATTCCACATAGGCAAGAATTTGTAGCATGGTTTCGAAAAATTTCGTTATCCAAAAAAATCTAGTTATTTAATTTCTTTTTTTACTCTGTTTAAGTCTAGTAATTCTCAAATTCTATCTTTTAAGTTCAAATTCCTTGGTTGAGTAAAATTTCTTCTGAGATTAATATTAAAGAATAGAAACTTCATCTAAATTTCTTCTTGTATAATATTTTTGGAAGTCACTTTGTAAACATTTTTGTCGATTAGAAAATGTTGACATCTGTACTTACCAATATCTAACAATTTAATTAATTTCAAATGTATATAACTATATATCATATTGGAGGGGAAACAGCTAAAGTAGTTTAATTGAAACAATATCACATGGCAAATGGCTGAAAGACAAATCTTTACTCATTAGTAGTAGTTTCAGGGTTAAAAATACAAAACTAGTATTTTTCATTGTTCTTAAAATGATTATGGTAACCATTTTAATAATCATTTAAATATCTAATGTATTTGTAATGCTGTCATAAGCTAAAAAGAATATTTGCATTTTGAAAAATTTTCTTTATTGGTCATGAAAAAATATAATAATATCATAGACTCATTGATGAATCAGGAATTTTTAAAAAATGGTTCACAATGTCTTCAAAATTATATTCCATTTATTGGTTTAATTATAGAGAAGTTAAGATATATTTGAAAGGCACTCAACTAAATAAAAAGAACTTATTTCTGCAGATATTTTATATGCACAGTATTTAGATATTAAGAAATAACTAGAAGTAGTGTCACATATATTAGATTTTCATCAAGATATTTAACCTGTTTTAATTATCTTTAGATAGATAAATGGTTTGGTTAAAGACAGTGACAAATTTGAGGATAGAATTTAGTCTCTACTTCCTGTTCAATACTGGGGACATGAGAATCCTATTTTCCTTAAGTGCATCATTATATAAGTAGTTACTTAGACATCTCTTTCAATCTGTAACCACAAATGCCAGTACTACCTACAATTTACACTTTCCCCAGCTATGACTGAACAAAATTTTGGTATTTGGGGGGAAAAAGCAAATAATCATTTTAATCTAATCAGCAATACTAGACATAGGAGATAAAATAATTTAAAATTCATGAAGAAACCATCTTCCCATTTTCAAAAGGTTAAGTTCCCCTAAGCTATGAGAGAAAAACACCCTCTGAAGACCTGGGGAAGCAGTAAACACTGGTGGCGAGTGACAGGAATTGATCCTCCTTGGCTGTGCCTGTCATGTCTCTAAATTTTATTTCCACCATCTCTAGAATGCTATGAAAGGAGAGACTGGGCGCTGGACTATGGCCTGAGGGCTTGGTGCCTAGGTCTCTGACTTTTCCTCAATTAGGAG
>RJWT010007209.1:13282-28057 GCA_004365215.1 Cuniculus paca | reverse complement strand
AAAATGCTTGAGTGACTCCACCCCGCACAGCACTTCCAGGGTTTTAGCTCCCACAGCTTCTCTCTCAGGCTCACTCTGTTCAATCCTGGCAGCTTTCCTTAGATGATCCATGCTCCTGGCTTTTTCAAACTTCTGAGATCTACACTGAACAGCTTCACACACTGCCCTCTCAGGGGCACACTTCCTGGCCTCCTGTGCCCTCTGAAATCAGGGTGGAAGCCTTTTTAACCTCAGAACGTGTACATTCTCCATGCACCTAAAACTAGTGCCATGTGGATGCTGCCAAGGTCTGCTGTCAGCTGGAGCAGTAGCCAGGCTTTCCTCTTTCTTGGCTGTAGTGCCTGGATTGCTGGGCACTCTAGACCTGATTGTGAGGAACAGATTCTCTATGTCGCCATCATTCTGGAACCTCATGTGGCCTCTGCTGCCATTCTGGAATGTGGTGCTCTGCAGCTTTCTCCCCCAGGCAAAGTCTTTCACTTTTGCAACTTTGAGGCTGCAAGGGGTGGAAACCTGTTGCTTCCTGAGATGCCCCCAGGCCATCTTTTGTGTTTCTCTGTTCCTTCTCAGCAATAGAGGTTTCAGCTCTTATCTTTGTAGTCTACAGCTTTCTGTTCCAACTCACAACATTTTGAATCACCCTGCTGGGTTCTTTGCTCTTGATTCACAACATAAATCTGGCTAAAAGCTCCCAAGAATAGCCGTGGCACGCCCTCAACATTCAACTGCCTTGAAATTTCTTTTGTCAGATTAATTAGGGCACCACCCTTAATCTCCATCTCAGGCTAAGTCTCTGGACAGGAGCAAAATTCAGACAAACTTTCTGCCAAGCCATAACACACATCATGTGTAGTCCAACAACCAATGCTGTCCTTCTTTCCAGCAGAAACCTCCCAAGTCTGGTCTAAACTGGCAGGCAGTCTATCAGCCTTCTGGTCTGAGCTCTGACCAGAATCTCCCCTACAGAACAGCCTAAGCTGTTCGAGCTCTATGCATTCAGATGACATCTCTGGACCTTTCCAAACTTTTCCCACAAGCCGTTCCCAAGGGCTTTTGAACCACATGGTCAGGCATAGTCACAGCAACAGCCCCATTCCTGGTACCAAATTCTGTCTTGGTTACTTTTCTCTCTTTGCTGAGACAAAATACTGATGCCCAAAGTGAAGGAAGGATAGGTTTATTTATTATAGTTATGGAGGCTTCAGTCCATACTTAGCTGGTTCCAAGGCAGAGTGTTTCGGCTGAGAGGCAGCCATTCATGGTGGCTGCAAGTGGCAAGAGCAAACAAGGCAAAAGAGAAGAAGCACGCCTCCTTCCCCACCTTACATTGTATGTTGGCTCCACCCCTTTGCTGATGCAGCACTCATACTGCCAATCCTAGCACTAGACAACAAACCAATCACCAATGCTAGATTCAGCACTTCCATGACTACATGAGTCTTGGGGAGCCACCTAGACACAAACCATAACACATACCCTCTATCCCCCACATGGTATCCACACAGGAGCACCACAGAGCCATGTCACAAGACATAAAACACATGAACAGAGGAAAGGCACTTCTTGTTAAAAGAATAAACATAGCAAAGGGGTCCAAATGAGGGTTTTTATATATATTGGTTTGGTAGAAAGAGAATGTATTTAAGAAAACATGGTGTCTGCTTCTCTTGCACAAAGAGGACATTTTACTGCTTATAAGAAATGTGAATTTGTCTAAGTCCCTGCTATTATCAGGGTTAAAAAGTCTTGATATCTTTCTTGCCCTCTGTTTCACTGTCTGTCAGTCTGTGTCCTTTCCATTTCAAATTCCAATGGAGTATTTCTTTCCTTGCATCAGTTGCTGGAAATTCCAATATGGATTAGTCAGTCAGTTATTAAAGAAAGCTCTCTGTTGTATTTTGAGCAAAAAGCTATCTTCTTGAAAATATTTTTCTTTAAGTTGGAAACAAAAATAATTGATAGGAAATAAGGTAAGGTCACATTTTGATAGTTCGAGTGTGAAATGCTCTAGGCTTCCTAGTACTGATACCCAGGAGAACTGATAAGAGTTCAAGGAGCCAAAAAGCTTGTGTTGGACTGGAGATAAAGAGTTGTCAGCGCTTTGTTTACAAATGATTTTGCCACTATGTGTGCTAGTGAGTTTGTCTCAGATAATCACACAGAGTAAGAAAACAGAGTGGCCGAAGATCAAAGAGCCTGAAAGAGGAGACCTTCTGGGTTGGCAGTTGCCAATGTGCTTGTCTTAACCTAACAGGATATTGGGGCACTCAGAGATACCAGGAGACCAAATTGCCTATAATTTGGGAGTTCAGAATCTCAGATTAAAATTTTAGGATCTTCCAGGATTTGCCAGAGATATATTTGGTGAATAAGACACGTGTTTTAGAGAACATAGCCTATAGTAGTAAAACTTTGAGTTGAAGGGAGGAACTCTCTTGAAAGATTTAAGATATCCAGACATTCAGCCCTTTCCATTACTTACCCTTCATGAGTCACTTGAATGATTGATTCCAGGGAGCTGAGGTCCTAGAAGTAAAACAGATGGGTATAGGGAACTCAAAAAGTGAGGATGGGAAAGACTGCATCTCTCTGATACTCACTGTGAAAGAAGGATCCCAGAGGACTAGAGGGATACAATAGAACATCATGTAATTTCATCTTTTAGGAAAAAGAATCCTGGTGAAAGGAGTACATTGTTTCACCTAAACAGGTGGATTTATCTTAAATGATCATCTCTGCTCAATAAGACAGACTTGCAGCCAGAGATTGTGGTGCATACCTGTAATCCCAAGATTTTAGGAGGCTGAGGCAGGAGGATCACAAGTTTAAACCTAGATGGGGCAATTTAGTGCGACCCTGTTCCACAATGAAAAAAAGGGGGCATAGGCTAGGGATGTAGCTCAGTGCCATGGCTCTGAGTTCAATCCCCAGTACCAAAGGAAAGGAAGAAGGAGGGAAAGAAGGAAGTTGTTGACCATATACACCCACATTCTTTTTTCTCCCATCCCAGAGTCCATTGGGACCACAGCCTCATCTGGAAGTCTCCAAACTAGTAAGTCAGATTCTTCTCTAAATGGCTCTAGGGACAAGATCATTTTTATGTATGCAAATTTTTCATCTTCTCAATTTTCCTCCTTTGTTCTCAAAGAGGCCACAACTTTTAAGGAAGATGTTGGAACTACCAAAGCAGAAATAACATCAGGTAAATTTTGCCTGGTTTTGAATTCTCAGTGATATTCCATTTGAGTTTACTGTATACATACAGACTGAATGAAAATGAATGTGACTAAAAGTGATTTCTAAAAAAAAAGTGATTGCTCTCCCTTAATAAGAGATCATGAGGCCAACCTAAACACTTTAGTTCTTGGTTTTTCCTAGAGAGCACATGATAGGTTTAGTTATAGAACCCTTTCTTTATTCCATTTGTTCTCTCAAGTAGTACCCCAGGATCAGCAGAAGTCACTAAAGTAGCAGCAACGAATTCTGCAAATTAATAGTTGTTAATCACGAGTCTAGATGCTTTTTTCTGGTCTTCTTCCTTGGACAACCAGAGTTAAATCAATGGAGGGAAGTTATGTTTATAAGAAAAGTAGTCTTATTTATTAATCTGAGTGTAGGTGATTCTACTTCTAGACAAATGGATGGATAAGATGACTGTGGCTTTTTTCCTCTAGAGGCCCTTGAAACATGCATTCATGAGAGGGAGCATGGGGACATATTGCAGGTTTACCATCTAGTGGAAGAAAATGTGTTCAAGTGTTTTCTGTTGTGTCAGAGAAACAGGAGAATATGACAACGTCATAGTCTTCTTCAGCTTTGTGAAGCTTATTCTTCCCTCTTGTCATAGATACACCTGGGGTGGCAGCTAGCACAACACTTATCCCTGGAAGTTCAAACACAGGTAATTAAGCGGTTCTAACTTTAAGTCTAAAAAATAAATTTCCTGTCTGGAATGGACCATCATGAAGGTAGCAGTCCCTACTTCATACTTGTTTGGTTATTTAGGGTTAAATAAATGATTGACAGTGGCTTAAACCTCTGGAGTTATCAATAATCACTCTTTTTCCTTCTGGCTTTCTAGAACTTAGACCAGAGCCTGCAGTAAGGTAGTGGAGGCCCATGGTGCACTCCGCAAACAAGAGTGGGTAGAGCACACAGATATCTCATAGGCTTCCTCTGCCTGAGAGTTTCGTTGTTGTTGTTTTGAAGTTCACAAAAGGGCTCTATGTACTAGTTGTAGCACTGGTCAAGAATCTCATCTGATTTACATCTCCTCCCGATGTTGCTCTGTGAAGACAGACGTAGAGGCCATGCTGCTATGAAACGTCCTTCATTTGTCTTTGCAGGCACCACTGTGGTATCAAGCAGAATCACTGGGACATCAGAAAGTCCCCACCCAGGTAATAGAAGGGATCACCTTGAAGGAAGGCTCAACATTCTTCTCCCTTTAACTCCGGGGTTTCAGAGAACCAATATGAATCTCTATGACGGGGTCTCAGACTTCAACTGTGACAGGACAATTTCACCATACAGAGCTAAACAGGCTACGAAGACTTCAGTCAAGGTTATGACAATAGGGATCAAGGCCATTACTAGAGAGGAGTGAGCTTGAACTCAGCCCTGCGGAAACAAACAGCGAGTGAGTGTAGTGCTGGGGTGAATGTGTGGAAAACACTGGGGGCCACTGGGGAAGAGGATGGATTTGATTAAGCCATCTGTTGGCTGCTTGGTATGTAATCTGCTCAGAATTAGGCCCCTAGTCTCCCACAGGGACCAAGAGACAGGGGGCCTCTTTTTCTTCATAATTGCATTTCAAAGGGAGTAGTTCCCAGATCCCTGAGAAAGATATTCCTGAGTCATAAGACTGGCAAGAAACTGGGAGCTTTAAATCTTAACATAGTAGAGGGAGTTGTGTAATTACAAGTTCTCTAAAGTAAATGATATAAGAAAAGGGAAGCCAGGGATTTGTAGCTAGGAAAATCCTGCCTAAAAATTAACATTAAGGCATCTTGATCAACTCAGATATTTTCTCACACAGTGGTATTAGTTTGGAAGGAGAGAATTTATAACAGTACTTGGAAACCAAGTTTTAGGAAGTGAAAAAGTTTTAAGAAAATCTCTTGTCACGTAAGGAGACTCTGGAAGTGGAAGTCACATGCAAATATCCATCTCTGTGAACAGGGACTTGCTAGAGACCTCTTCATGTGTCAGTGAGCGGGTCCTGACTAGCATTAGTTCCATGCAGAGATGTCTTAGGGACGAGGCCCTTGAAAAGGTGCATTGTTCTTCCCTTGCTCATTTTAGATACTTCCAAGCAAACATCTGAAACAAGCACTGGTCCTGGAATCACTACCACAGGTAAGTCAAACAGAAGTAAAGGAACTTCTCTTGCAGCGTCTCAGGAGACAGGGTGCTTGTCTAGGGTTGACCTATTTGTCCCGCTGGTAGCAGCCACTGCTTCCCCCAGATGCAAAGAAACTTCAGGAACTGGGGCACAAATGGGTGAATGCTGGCAATCTTTAATGACAGCATCTTTAATGATCCGTGTGGCTTTGGTGATGCATGAGTTCAGTTTAGGAGAGAGAGGGGAGGGCAGAAGCAGGAGAGAGACGTGGAAAGCAGAAGGATGAGTGGGTTCAGGAATCAACCAAATATTGGCAATGAATATATGGAGTTTATGAAGTGTCTGAGTTCCAAACTTAAATGAGACTCTCTATCCTTATCATAATGAAATCACATTCAGAATTTTATTGAGAATGATATCATCACATGGTTTTGAGAAATAGTAATGTGGAAATTAAGAGAATGTTCTTTATGAGCCCTCTTACGAATATGTTTAATGAACTTACAATTCTGGTCAGGGAAGACTTTTTGGTCTTAATCGATGATTTCTCTTGCTGATTTCTACTAATTTGCTAAGCATGCATGCTTAGTATGAGCTACTTTAGGCTACCACAGCAAACACATAGACACATGGAATCTCCAGGCTCACATCTTTAACTCATCAGTAATTTTTTTGGGTAAAAATTAGTTGTTGGAGTCAATTTACCTAATGTGGAGAAATTTTTAAGTTCTTTGCAAGTATTCTGGTGCTTCTAGGCCAGCCTTTGGGGGAGGGTGAATACAAATAATTAATTTTATGTTTAGCAGTTTTGAAATAGAATTTGAAATTTGTGAGTAAATTGTTGAACTGACCAAAATCTGTGATATGTTGTTACTCAAAAGCATACATATGACCAGTTTAAAGCATTTGGTAGGGATGGAGATAGAATAAAGCAGAAGTTTTCAGAAAGATAGAGGACCAAAGTTCAAAAAGGATTAAAGATAGGTAATAATAATTATATTTTCTAAATCTGAATTATCCTTTTCTTTATTTTGTTGCCATATGCATCAGAACTTTTTTTAAAGAAAATTTTGAAAAGAAGTTTATCTTGATGTTTTCTCCTTTCAACTTTTGTATTTGTCTCACATTGAAATTTGAGGTCCATAGAATCTGTTTGGTAGTAGTGGAATCTCAGTTGCCACGAGGAACAGAAAGAGGAGGTAGATGGGGATATGCCTATAAGCCTGGCTCTGTAGCCATTTCCTCAGCAACAGAATAATGAATTAGGTAATTATACTTTCCCAGCATGATTCCAATAACTTCAGAGACTTACAAGTCTCCTTTTATGCAGGATGTCCAGCCACACTTCCGCCAGCTCCAGGTAAGAATACCTCCATTAACACAATCATTCTGCAGTAATATTCTTGTGAATCGAATTTTATTCGCCTTGACAGTAAATCACTAGCCATGAAAATGTTGTGAGTTGAAGTGGATAAATACAGTTTTTATTTGCCCAATAAGTGAGTAATAGTTTCACACTCTCAAGGAAAGCAGCCAAACTAAACAAGTATACCTTGTTACTTAGATTTAGTTACTTCATGTCATTATGTATCTTGACCAAAATCCTGTCTCTGGAAAGTGAAAATTTGAAAAAGTATATCATTGTGACTTTTTAAAGGGTTAAACTGTAACAAGAGAAATTCAATTTACCCAGAGTTTAGTAATTTTAGAAAACTGACTCCCACTATTCTGAAGATAATATTTTATAGCAAATAGGAAAAAATACTAAAAAATTCTCTAAACTTAGTATTCAGTAAGAAAAGAAAGATTTTTTTTCAATGAAAGAAATTTTCATGTAAAGTAGTAAACAAATTTCACACATAAAAAATTGATATTTGTATTACATAAGGAATGCATGTTGTATGTCATATATATCACATTTTTGAGGGATTACTTTATAGGATTGGAATTAGATAACAATATGTAGATTGAGTGTAGATTCATAGAAGTGAGATAAAGCTGAAAAGTGGGTGAGTCACAATATGCAAGACCTTGGAAACTAGAATAAAATGTTTATTTTGGAAGGCTATGAGAAGCCATCCAAAGTTTCTAATTAAAGCAGCACTAAGACTTAGACATTAGGAAAATTACTTTACCTGTGGCACAAAGAATTGATTAGATCAGAAAGTGATCTAAGCCAGCTTAGTATTATAAACGTTAATAAGGGTTTGGAGTAGTGTTGTAGCAAGTAGGATAAAGAAAGAAGGATTAAAATGAGGAGAGGTATAGGGTTTGGCAGTAGAATGTATGACAGATGATGGAAGGGAAAGAATCAAAGTGGCTTCTAGGTTTTAAACTGGAATTATTGAAAGAATACATGTGGTTCTTAAGAAAAAGCTAGTGTGGAACCTAAAGCAGGCTTTTGGGGTAAGAGGCACGGTGTCCTTTGTGCACATTAGGCCCAAGGTTGCTGTAGATCTGTTGTGATGCTGTGAGTTAGGTGGGGAAAGACCCGGGTCAGTTCACAGCTCATGAGAGAAGTGAGTTAAGTCTGAGTTTGAGAGCCAGCACCTAATTTTACAGCGGTGATTCTGGAGAGGAAAGCCACAGAGAAAGAACAGAGATAAAGAGACAGGAGTCTTCCCCGGTTAAATCTAAAGGAGGGAAAACATTTTCATGAAGGTGAGAGTCAATAATGGCAGCTATGGTAAGGAATTTAATCGACTGAAAAGGACCTTTGCGCCTGGTAATTACAAAGTCTTGTGACTTTATAGCAATGTAGATGCATAAATCAGACCATAAAACAGTAAGTCAGACAGCAGCCATAAGATTGATTGGGCACTGCCAGGCGAAGTCAGGAATTACCCTTTGCTGGGATTTATTAGAATAAGACACACATTCTTCTAGGGAATCTGCTTAACGTAGGTAGATGTGATTTATCCACCTCAAGGCACTGTTTAATCTCCCATAATTCCGTGACTCTAAAATCCTGGTGCCAATTACAGTATTGGCCACCTGCTGGTTATCTATAAATAACAGATGGTTGTATTTTGCCAAATTTAATTAGCATTCATCATTTCATGTTAACAGTTTGTTATGGTCCACTGGGTGAAGAGAAATCTGTAAGTACTCAGTTTTATTCCACTATACTCCAAATTCACTTTCATTCCTGCATTTGAATGGAAGTCTAACTTTGGTTTGTATCTGTAGCCTGGAGACAGTTGGACATCCAACTGCTATCAGTGTACCTGTACTGATGCAAAGGCTGTGGACTGTCAACCTAAGGCCTGTCCTTCTCCACCTACATGCAACACTGGCGAGAAGCTTGTTGTGTTTAAATCTAATGACACCTGCTGTGAAATTGGACACTGTGGTGTGTATTTGTAATACAATATTTGAATTCAATCTGTTCATTGTTTACTTATTTACATATTCAGGAGACACTTGTTAGGTTATTATGTGTTATGTACAACAGTAGTCATGTGATAAAATAGATTTACTATTCTTCCTCTTAAAACTTAGCATCTTTGGAATGAAGGAAACCCAACATAATCAGTAGATTAAATGGACATTATATTATTATGAAGATATATATATATAATATAAATTATAATTGGCTGATAAGTAGGATCTCATCTACAATTTCAGTTTCATAAAAATTTGTATTTATTTTTCAGAACCAAGAACATGTTTATATAATAATACTGACTATGAGGTAAGGCCCTTTCTCATCTAAAATGTTTTTATTAATATAATCATATGAATATATACAATGTTAAACTATACCATGGATCTTTTGGCTTATAATATGAAAAAAACCCAAAACATCAGTAATGGTGGAATAATCTCTTCATTTTTTCATGTTCGTTTTCAAAGGGCTGTCAAATGTAACACTCACCATGGTTCTTTTCAAAGGGGGAAAATACACTTGATCATTAAATACCCTGTAGTGGAGTTTCTGAACAAAATTCCCCTTGGGTCTTGCCAGATGGAGGAGGCATACTTAGTAACATTCAAATCAATGAACAGACTTGAATTGTAATTATAGCCAGAAAGATCAGATGGTCAAACTGTCAGAGATCAAAAAAGAAAACCCTAAGGACTAGAACCCCACCATGTGGATTTAGCAACACAAGATGGTGAGGGCTGGATTTTGATAACTGGTTTGACATTTTGGAGAGTAATTCAACTTTTTGGAAAAAGTGTCAGGAAACCATAAAAATCAGATGACTCTGATTGATATTAATACACTTGATCTGTTGATAATAAATATTAAAAATCTAAAAATATATGTGGCAGACTAGAAAATTTATGAAACAGCCTATGACAGTTTTATTTATATAGCCCATGTACCACATTCAAATTTCTACCTGGATGTCTTAATTTTTAGTTTCCCAAGTCGATCTGAGTTGGGAAACTATGATAATTTTCGTTCACAAAATATATGGCATTTAAAGAAAAGAAAAATTTTCCAGTAATTATATATATGCATGAAACAGTTGAAAAGGTAAAATTGTGATTTACTATTTACTAAGAAAGTTCATTTTGTGACCTGAGACGTTGAGATGAACAGTTTCTCAAACCTATTTGAACGTTAAGCATCAGCTACTTATAAAGCAATCTAAAGAGTTTTAAACATACAAGAGCACAAGCAAGACTGAGGACACCTTGGGAGATGATCCTCTGTGCTAATCTGATAAACCCATTTTGAACTTTTCCAACTTAAATACCTTATTGCTTTCCCTTGAACTCAAGAGTTTCACAGGTACTAAGTGTCTTGCTCACCATAAAATAATCTTTCTTGAAAAAGTCTTGAAAATATGATACAGTAACTTTCAGTGAATTTTATTTTGAAGGTGGAGAATCTTGACATATTCTGTGCTGTGCTGAAATAAAGAATTTCAGCGTGTTCACGGAAATAGACTTTCAACCTACCTTCATTCTCATGGCTGAGAGTGTCAGTGGACAGTCACTAAATAGGATTTTTTGGTTTAATTGTCAATCTCAAAGAGAAATTGAGACAAATAGTTGCTCCCCTTTTACCATCCAGATTGGTGCTTCGTTTGATGATCCCAGCAACCCGTGTGTCTCCTACTACTGCAATGAGAGTGGCTTGGTCGCAGTAGTCCAAAGCTGCCCGAAGCAGACCTGGTGTGCAGAAGTAAGTTATCTTCCCAACCATCCAACAGCAAGGTCCCTTTTTGTTACACAAATCCAACCCGTTTCCTTTCTCACTTGGTAATGTTTGCACCTGGCCAACAGATTAAATCTCACTGACAACACAGATCTTTCATTTATTACATCAGGAGCCAAATGATCCCAGGTATATCTACCTTTTACTAAGTATGTGTACTTATATTAAGAAAGTCTCACATTTTGCAGGTTCTATATAACTTTAGTGCTACTGCAAGAAGAGTTGTTGTGCAAAACATTTTGCTGTTTTTATAAACAAAACTCAACTTTTTATCATTTTTTCTAAAAATACTAATATTCATAATCACATATATGTGTGCTGTTCATATCTTTCTTTAAGCTGTAATTACCTTAATTTTATGCCCCCAAATATGATAGAGGTTTTTTGTATTAGTGATTCAATTCAATTAATGAAAGCTTCATTTCAAATTGTCATTTTTTTTCCTGAAGTTACGATGTATAATATAATTTCAAGTTTTATAACTCTAACACTGGATTTTAATATTTCATTGAGCGTTTGAGATATTGGTAGGTTTGAAATTACAATAGTCTAAGGTACAGATCGTGATTATAAGAAACCTCTAGTATCACTGATTGTTAAAATATTTTTTACTTTAATGAAAACCAGCTGCTTTTATTTTTGCATGTTCTTTTAAAATAATTTGGATTAAACCTTGTTTTCTTTTCCTAACTAGTGTTGGAAATTTGTGTCTAAATTCTAAGTCTCATTTTTATTACCAAACTCACTTTCCTGCTTTTTGTGTCTGCTCTGGATCTGACGTCAGCATGTTCATCCCTTCCATTTCTCCATTTCTGATCCTATGTTTATAGAAAAGCATTAAAAACATTTTCTTATTTTTTTCTCTTTACAGAAAGAAAGAATCTATGATTCCAACGAATGTTGCTATAAATGTAAGTTAACCTGCACCTATAGAGAAAATGTAGGCTGTTGATAAAAATTTAGCATTTGTTTAAAAGAAAATGCCAGATCATCAACAGAAAGTTTCCTATATTTTTAACAGGTAATCTAATATATATGTTAAAATACCAATTGAAACTTACATAGTATAGTTACATATACTTCTTGGTTGTGGCATTCTGTCCTGTAGAAACCAGTTATGTTTACAAGGGCAAAAAATCTTAGAAAAGGAGTGCCTGGCTCTTCTAACATCAAGTTAGCCTGCAGGCGGATGATCAACAGTGAGAAAATGCTCAACACTAATCCATGTCCCTCCTTACCCCTGCCCCTTTCCTTCTACTTAGTTCCTCTTCTCTTTCACCTATAATGATAATAGCAATAATCTGTTAACCAGCTGCCTGGTCATGGGCACTGGAATAGTTAACATCCTTATTAACATTAATATTTGAGACTATTATTTCCTATGGCTAAGACAAAGGAGGCTTCGTACTTGTTAACATGTAAGGTCTCACTTGTGCCTCTGTTACCTGCTTTGTTGTAGGTAATACGAGTTGCAGATCTTCCCCTGTGAATGTGACTGTGAACTACAACAATTGCAAGAAAAAAGTTGTGATGGCAAGATGTGTAGGGGAATGTAAAAGGACTGTCAAGTGAGTTTTTTTGCGATTGTGCATTATGCATGTACTTTGTAAGCTTGTGGAAGAAATTAAGCTTTAAACCTTACCTAGAGAAATTTTTTTCTTTCTTTTTTTTTTTTTTTTGTCTTTTTGAGACAGGGTCTCACTATGCCGTTCAGGCTGGCCTTGGGCTCACTTCGTAGCCCATGCTGGTCTCGAACTTGCAACAATCCTCCTGTCTCAGCCTCTGGAGTGCTGGGATTACAGGAGTGCACCACCACGCCCAGCTCATAGAGAAATTTTTACATGAGAGCAATACTCTGTGATGATTGAGACCTCATGAAACAAATATCTAAATTAGGACCTGAGCATTAAAACAAACATTATCATGAGTGATGAATCATTCTGAGGTAGTTTTGGAAACACCTCTATCAAACTGGTAGCAAAGGTATTCAACTTTTTGTGGTGACTACAGTGAGTACTTAAGCAAGTATATTTCTCAAGTTATTTTTCAACTTGAATTTTAGAGGTATTATATATTTTCCCTTTTTGTACCATTTTACAGATTGATAGAGAAAATATTTTGGCAGTATATAAGATGTTTAGAAATCTATTTTTACTTTTTGCAACATAATATCCTCCTTAAGAAATTACGAATCTTATTTTTTGCTTTCTGATTCTTGGGGCCTTACATACCAATTATCATTGACTTGCATCAGAAATTTACAGGGGTGAGGTACAAGGCCTGAGAAAGACTATGTTGCTTAGATGCCTAGATGATTCATTAGAATGTAAATGTTGATGACAATTTACATCAAAGGCATTTCAAACATGTTCATTTCTGAATTTTGTTGTCTTCTAGGTACAATTATGATCTCTTTCAGTTGGAAAATTCATGTCTTTGCTGCCGAGAAGAAAACTATGAGTACAGAGACGTCGACCTGGACTGTCCGGACGGCAGCACATTGTCTTACAGATACAGGCACACCACCACCTGCTCCTGCACTGACCTGTGCCAGAGTTCCCCAACCTCAGCAACCCGTTAATTCTCACCCTACCTTTGTAGTTGTATTTATTTTATGAGTGAAGAAAAAGTCATGAAAGAATAAGAAGAATGCTCGTATCTTCCCCAGCATGAATGCATGTAATGATGACACGTTTGTTTCTCTTGTTGACTGGCCCTGAAAAATAAATACAACTTTGCAAGCAATTGTTGAGCATGTGTATTTGTTTTAGAGCCATAAGAATTCTGCAAGTCAGCGGGGCAGGGTGGTGGACAGCTGTTATTTGAGCACCCTGGAAGGTGGAGGCAGGAGGATCACAAATTCAAGCCCAGCCTTTGCAACTTTCTGAGAGCCTGTGTGAATTTAAAGCATAAAGAAAGGGATGTAGCTCAGTGTGACAGCGTTGGCTTTAACCCCAAGTACTGGGAAAGGAAAAAATAAATTTGCAAGTTAAGCGATCCGAGACTTGCCATGACTCTAACGCACATTTCTTCCACCCTGTCTCCTTAGGCCATGAACTTGCTTCTTTTCCTCTTTTCGCTACTTGTTGAAAACGCAGCCTTCTTTTCCCACTCTTTCCTTCTTCCCCAGCACCCTCTCCTAGGACACCACGACCCCTCATTTCTTTTCTCCTTAGAGTTTGCCATCTTTTCTCCTCCTTTCTTGAAACATTTTCTGCACAGTTCCTATGGCATCAGCTTAGCTTAGCACTCCTGCTTTTGTGCACAGCTTTACTTCTGCGTTTACATTCGTCTCAGCTTTGCATTTTCATTTTCCCATTGCATTCTGTTCCTCTTAGTTTACTCAAGCTCTTTGACAGATTTCATCCACTCGAATGCATATATATTTACACACAGAATTTTTAGTATCTGTCACCACCCCAAACTCCTCTTTGAATTCCAGACACATTGGTACCGCTTTGAATTTATCATCTCCCTCTGGGTGGTCTATAAATACCACAACATCAGCAAGATGACAATCAAATATCAACCACTACTCCTCTGTATTTGAGTACCTGGATTAGCTTTAGCTAAAAGAAGTTGCAGTAGATTAACATTATGGTATCATCTTCAGTATATCTGTTGCTTTAGTGCCTCACATATGGCCTTCCTGCACATACATATCTAAGTGCCCTTAGGGCAGCCATATTTACATACATAACAGTGTGCAATTAACACTTATCCTTTTCCCAACATACAGGCAAACCTAATTTACTGCAATCCATTTATGTACTGCCCTTCACTTTTCTATATCCTTGGGAAAAAAAGGCAAGTTGCACCATTAAGCATTACACATCCAATGGTGGGTGGAAAATTGGTTTGTTAGGATATTGGTAATTGCTACCAAAGGGATAATAACTCCATAAATTACTGATGTCACTTCAACAGTCAGTCCCAAGGCATTTGACTTTCCTCCATTCTTGTCGATGGTTCTACATTTTTCTTCCTTTCAAATCATAGCAGAACTAATCAGTTGGCAAAATTATGAAGAGTTTGATCCTAGATAATCCAAAGGAGGAAAATACCCTTTATCTCAGTGAATGGTAGAACACAGAGTCAACAATGTACCTGTGAGTCATACCTTACTGGGGTAGCTATGCTGTGGTCCCTTGACAGAATTGATCATCTCAGATAATATAACAAAGGGCCTCTTCTTCTTTGTAAGGCTTAATTTAGACTTATAAAAAACTTCAAGTTAGCTGAGAATTTTAGGACATGA
>RJWT010007209.1:0-13182 GCA_004365215.1 Cuniculus paca | reverse complement strand
CCCCCCCTTAGGTTGTAATCCTTCATGGCTCACATTTTACTGATAATGAGGCCATAAAATATCTACCCTGACTCATCCTGTCAAAGGAACATAAGCAAATACTCTGTCTTAGTCCATTTTCTGTTGCTGCAACAAAATACCTGAGATTGGATAATTAATAAGGAAAAGAGATTTATTTAGCTCATAGTTCTGGAGATAGAGACATTCAGAATCAGGTGACTATGTCTGGTAAGGGCTCATGTGCTCCAGTGTGATTGATGGTATCACATGGAGGCCATAACACACAGAGGCTTGAGGCCTTTAAATGACCCATTCTCACAGAAACTAACTCAGTTCCCTGAGCGTGAGAACTCACTCCTGTGAGCATTCACTTGTCTGTTCCTACATGAGAGCATTAATGTGTTTGTCCAGGTCCCACTTCCAAGATCTAGATATCTACCATTAGACTTCACCTTCCAACTTCGACTTCCACCTTCAACTGTGTTGAGGATTTAAACCTCAGCATAAGCTTTGCAGGGGACAAACCATATTTAAACCATGCTACCTCCTCCAAGCAAAAGCAAAAGAAAGACAAATGTTTAGATAGGTGGTCATACATTGTGGGCAGTAAGAAACTATCTCACGGATCTGACTTATGCCTTTGAGACTTGAATGAGCCCAAATGAGGCCTAGTCTGTGTATATGACTTTGGATTCATGCTACTACAAATGTAGAGTTTCATAGCTATGTAGATAAGCTAATGCCCAGGTCCAGGATGAGCTATTTTGGCTCATGGTGATCTGTTACTGCAATATTGTCAGAAAACTAATATTTGTTTAAAAATATAGAATAGCTGCTCCCAAAATTTGTTTGATCTTGCTGCAAAACTCCTGAAGGCTCTATTGCTTTAATTATATTAGAACTTGTCATTGGCCTCATTAAATTTTATTTTTCTTCCATAGATTCTTCCAGAACCATTTGATTGATACAGAGTATATTGAAACACTGATAATCTGAACAGCTGTTGTTTTGATCAGTTCTCAAGAATTAGTAATTTTTTCATCATTGAGGGAATGGACCTAAGAAAGATCTTGTTATTTCTAAAACCAAATGAGTTCATTTTCTGGTGTAGGTAAACAAACAAAACCCTGTCCTTTAGAAGTGAGAGGCCATTATCTTTGTATTATTATAATTTAAATGTATTACAGAAACAAAATAATAGTAATTGAAGAGAGATAAAATTTTATTTCTCTCTCAGGCACAAGACTGAGTAGGTGATCACAACAGGTATAACTGTGACTAGCGTCTTCCATCTGCTATTCACAACATACACCCTCTGTCTTGAAAACCCATAATGGTTTGCTGTAGCCTCTTCCATCTCATTCTAGTTTATAAGAAAGAAAAATGGGAGAAGAGGGACTGTATGCTCTTGCTTTTTAAGAGCAAGACCCAAGCTGTACACATATCTCCACTAACATCCCATTGTCCAGAATTACAGAGGCACAGCTACCTGTGAAACAACTGATAATTCCAAAATTAAGGTCTATGAACTACATTTGGTATCTTTGTAAAAATATTTATATATCAACTTCATCTTCAGAGAGTTCAGTTTCATAGATCGCAAAATTAGGTAGGCTATTTAATAGTATTTGCAAACCAAGTTCTAGAGGGCATTTATTCCCTTTAGTAACAGAAACATCCAGAGAAGAAGCTGAGATCTGAGTCACCAACATACTAAGAGTATTGTGGAAAATACTGAGATTCACTGCCTAGATTTCCCATCATAACTAAAGTACGTATTTCCCAGTTGTCCAGAGGATGATCAGAAGATTGCTTTCAGCTGTCAGCCTCCTTAGGAGAACGACTTTGGCTGAAAAAAGCCACACAGTCTTTTTAGCTCTTCTGGGGAAGGAGAAGAATCCAGTGATTGAGGGAAGTCAAACCCCTCTCACCCCAACTTGAGTCCAAGATCTCCCTATGGGGTTGGCAGAGATTCTTATTAAAGAAGCCTTGACTTTTGCATTTACCCAGTCTGTCTGTCTGTCCATCAGTCTGCCTGCCTGCCTACCTCTCTCCCTCCCTTCCTTCCTTCCTCCTTCAAATTTGGATTCCAAGAGCATTCTACAAGAAGACTGTTTCAAGGGCCAGAGATTTAGCTCAGTGGCAAAAGCACCTGCCTGGCAAGAGTGAAGTCATGAGTTTGATCCCTGGTACCAAAAACAAAAAGAGATTGTTTCATATAAATCTTCATCTCGGAGTCTGTTCCAAGGGAACTTAACCTACGTTTCTTATGAGGGAATTAACATCATTTTCTAAGATCCACCAAGAGTTTGCAAGATTTGAGTCTGAGGACTGAATAAGGAAGGGTATGGAAATGAGCCTGCCCTGTTACTCAAGTCTTTGATGGTGGCTTTGAAATGAGCACGTATGAAGCCTCCTCCACTACTCTACCTTTCATTCCTTTCCCTCACTCTCCTTATATAATGAGAAGATAATTTTCTATATGCCAAAGATATCATCTTAGTAATTTCAAATAAGTGATTCAACCACAAAATTAATGAAAGGGAAAACTGATTGTTAATTCTCAAAATCTAGAATTATAATTTTGTCAGAATACACAATATTTTTGACTATTATATAGACTACAAGTGGAGAGAAAAGTATTAATCACCTTATTTGCCTCTGTATACTTGGTAACCTTATATATATATTTTAATTGCAGTTATCTCTAATATGTTATTAGTTCCTTATTCTATAAGTTTTCTGAATTTGGTAGGAAGTTTTCTATTCAGTAGCTGTATCCCCAGTACCTAAAAGGGACTTAGCATATAGAAGTTAATTATGAATATGTGTTGAATATTGAATGATGAAATCAAAGACAACCAATCAATTCAACTACTTATCTAGGACTATACATTTCAAACATGTATTTTTTTTAAAGAGAATAAAACAAAACAGACTAAAACAGAACAAAGCAGATCAGAACAGAACAATGCAAGCAAATACAGGACTTCAAAACAAGACAACAGGAAACCAACAGTGGCTACCACGGTGTCTCTTGTTTTCTTCAAAATAATCGTTCATACCTTTACACACAATAAATTCAAACAGAACAAAATAGTATAAAGCCAACCAAAAGAAAAGAATGAAAGCATTATAGGCCTTCAAACCAGACAATAAGAAATCAAAAATGGCTATCATAGTGTCTCATTTTCTTCAAAGTAGCTGTTCATACCATCACACATAATAAAATCAGTTCTTGTAAACTCTTTCAGAGTAGTTCTAGGCATGTATAAGCCTATACATGTACATCTATCCTTTCTGTGTTAGAGGGAATAACAAAACAAAACTCAAGAAAAACAAGAAACAAAAAAGACTAATAAATAACCATAATGGAGAGTCAAACATGTATTTTTGCAATGACATATAAATTCCTGAGATTCTTATCAGAGATTAGAATTTAGTTATTGTGAAAAGCTGTTTTTTTAGGGCTGGGGATCTAGCTCAGTGGTCTAAGCACCTGCCCAGCAAGTGTAAGGTCGTGAGTTCAATCCCTGGTGCCGCAGGAAAAAAAAAAAAAAGAAAGAAAGAAAAGCTGCTTTTAAAAAAAAAAAAAACAAAAAACTATTCATGGAGAATTGTCTGTAGTCAACCTGACCATTCTTTTATACTAAACTATATCTTTCGGTTAAATAAAATGGCATCAAAGGTGGCGGCTAAGATTCTCCAGTAATTGTCTCCCCATGGACTCCCCAATTTCAACAGCCATTCAAGACCAAACTACCCTCACTAGAGCAAGGAAAACAGGAAAGAGATGATAGTGCTTGGTTTCAGTACAATAAGAAAAGACACCATACATAAAGAATGCAGAAGGATAGAGTTATCTGCATCAAAGCAGCTTGGAGAGAGCTGTCTCCTGCTCCAGGGAGGGAGCAAAAAATTAAATCAAGGCCTTAGGCTCTACTGAAACCTGACACCAGGCAGAGCCCTATAATCCCAGACCCTAGATCAGAATCTGTGGACTAAAACAGGAAAGCATTAGGCAGGTGGCCGAGGAACTAGCACCCTGCCTCCAACCCCAGGAAGAGGAGAGCAAGACTCCACTCACTGGGGAGTAAGGCATGAAAACTACACCAGGACTTGGAGTCCCAGATATATCTGTGACCAGAGTCCCTGGAACACCTAGGTACTGGATGCAGACACGTGGCCCTAATTTGTCATATTTTGATTCTGGTCAGCATCACCTGTGGCTTATTACAGCAAGACTGGGCTGCGAGTCCATCAAAGCAGTAGGTAGGCTTAGGACCTTCCTGTACTGTGTCACAGTGAGTCAGCTTGATGGCTTTGGTGGCCACTGGTATGACATAGGAACCCGAGGTGGTTTCTCCATGGTGATTCTGCACAGGGAGGGGCAGAACACACAGTGCCTGGCTACAGATCAGTGACCGCAGAGTAAAGGCCTGGGTCTACACTGGCCCTAGAAAGAAACAGTCAAAGACAGAGTCACTGTTTATATATTCCACTAATTTATGCTAAATAACACACCAGGCGCTGATTTAGGACAAACCTAGCCTTGGATTGCCCTCTACTGATGAAACAGCAAGAAAACCAACAGGGAACTTCTGGAAAATGTGAAATTAGGATGGCATCTATTGATGAAATAGTAGAAGTGATCATAGGGTGAGAGAAACTAGCCTGCTTAGCATTTCTAGAAGGAAAGGCACATCTGTAAAGACAGGCAGAATGCAAGAATGGAAAAAAAATCTAACCTTGTAGTTCTCAGATGATTTAGCACACCAAGTATCAAGAGCTTTCACAGAACGCTGACCTCACCTAACTGTTAAAGTGCCAGAAACTGACCAGATGTTAACCAGTGAGGAGGAAGTCTAGCTTGAAAAATTTATAAGGCCTGCTTTAAAGAAACTTGATGAGCTTCAAAAACAGAGAAACACTTCAATACACTAATAGAGAAACTTAGCAGAAATAGAAGGAAATCAATCAAATGGGATACTTGAGTTGAAAAACATCCACTCAGCAAAATTGAAAACAAAATAAAAGGTACATGTACCCTTTATTCAGTCCAAGTACAGAAAGGTCAAAGGTTGCCAGTTAGGTTTAACTCATGTAAGTCTATCCAAACACATAAAGTCAAGTTCTCAAAGGTGAAAGATAAAGGATGATTTTCTTCTCTCTAGTCTGTGTTAGAGTTTGGATCTGGAGTATCTCCCAAAGCCTCACATGTCCAAGGCTTGGTTCACAGCTGGTGGTGTTGAAAACTTTATGAAGTACAGCTGAGTTGGAGGAAGTAGTCTCTTGGACTTCTGGGAAAATGGCGGCAGCAACAAATCAGCCTCTCTGGAATTCAGAATCCAGACACTGGAAAACAATAAACTCAGGTAGAAAAGGAGAGAGGTGGAGTCCTGGGATTCAGAAAGAATCTGATGGAAAAATTGCAGCCTCCAGAGAAATTGTAGAGATGGCATATAATGCAGAAAGAGAAAGCAATTTGCACTTTCTCCTCAGTTCCTGGATTATGGCTTACGAGAAAGAAAGGCTGAATTTACAAGAGACACAGTGAAAGCTGGGGTTTCCAGAAGCCCTTATGGAAAAAGCACATCAGTGGAACAGACCAGCAGATGCTGTGAGCTATAACACTTGGCAAATGACTCCACCCCAAGCATCTGCCATATTCCCTGAAATTAATGATCAGATGCCATACTAGGAAGGGGGCTGACTAGACCTGCACCTTGGAAGAGCCGTGGGTTGGCTTTATTTCTGGGCTTTCAGCTTCATACTCCCACAGTGATTGGCTGAGTCAGCCAAGGGCAATATCAAAGGTTACAGAGCCATAATCAGGCCAGCAAGAGACACCTAGAGTGTTTTAAGCTAAGGGACCCAGTCCCCATCCCAACACCCAGAGCCCAGGTTCAGCCTGAATCTCCAGGAATTTGAAAGCCCTGGATAGTGCTCCCATCCTGGTCCTACTTACCTGCTTGTTGGTGTGTCTGTACATTGCAGATCTTAACTTTGACTGTCTTCTTTGTCTGGCCACAAAACCAGAGACAAGTCTTGAACTGGATACTGCCCTAAGACTGCCCTGGAAGATGACCACACATTTGAAATCACAGAGACATTCTTTTTTTCTTTTTTTTAATTGTTGTTCATTTGGTTGGATTGTTTTTTTACCTTTGTTTTGCGTTTTTCTAACTATAAGCATTATTTTAGTGGGGGGGGTTGTTTGATTTTTTTTTTCATTCTTTCTTTCTCTTCTTTCTTTCCTTCCTTTCATTGTCACCAGTTTCCTGGGGGTTGGGTAACCTTCCTTTGTCCCCTACCTTGTTTCTAATCACTTTTTCTACTTTGCTTTTCTATTTTTTTCTCTTCTCCCTTTTAAGTTTTCTCCTCTTAAGTATTTCTCTTTTTCCCCCACTCTCTATATAATTTCTTTTTTTGTTTCTCATTTTCTGTTGTCTTCTTTTTATTGCTAGTTTTTTTCTTTCTTTCTTTTCTTTTTTTTTTTTTTTTTGGTACCATGTTTATCTAATTATATTCTTCTATTCCCCAACAAGATTCCTTGGAATATTTTTCTCTCCTGCTTATATAATACAGCTTAAGGTTTCAAAATTTCTCTCTTACATTCTCTCACTCCTGAATTCTATATCCTTAACAGTATAGCCATAATGAAATTTTGTTAATCTTTTGATACTTTTGATGGTAAAATTACCATCAATTAGTTTTCTAACATTAGCAAAGATACAGTTGTCACATTTAGTAAATATTAGCTATAATGCAATACCTGGGTTGCCTTAATGGTTATATCATAATAGTTGATTTTCTTCTAGGATTAAGGGTGGTACATAATTGGTTTTCATGGTAAGTTAATATCTATTTCATCTTGGGCGATATTAGTGTACTTGATTTGCTTGATATTAACAGGGTCACTTACTCTTTGCTGTCTCTCTGTAAAACAACACTCAGGTTACCTTTGTGACACTAACTACATAAGAGTACATTCCCAGAAAACTTTTATGCTGGGCTAACTGCACAGCACCCATACCTCTCAAATTGGCCAAGAAGATAGTTGGATCTTGGAGATGTGGCAAGCAATTACAGCTAACCACTCTCAAAACATCACTGAAGAGCAATTAAAGAGATCTCTATATTGATAACAAAGTCTTTAGACTATGAGCATCCACAAACCTCAGCACAAAACAAAATAAGCACAAACCAAAATAATAGACATATGAGAAGAAAAGCAACAAAATGCCTCCTTGTCTTGGTTACTTTTCTTTCATTGCTGAGACAAAATACTTGATGCCCAAAATGAAGGAAGGAAAGGTTTATTTCTTACAGTTCAGAGGTCTCAGTCCATATCCAGCTGGCTCCAAGGCAGGGTGGTGTGGCTCAGGGGGCAGCCATTCATGGTGACTCGCAAGTAGCAAGAGCAAACAGGGCAAAAGAGCAGCAAAAGAGAGAGCAAACACACCTTCTTCCCTCCCTTATATAGTATGCAGGCTCCACCCCTGAATGGGTGCAGCACTCACACCACTAATCCCAGTGCTAATCCCAGTGCTAATCCCAGCACTAGACAGCAACCAATCACAAATGATAGATTCAGTGGCCTCCATGACTGCATGAGGCTCGGGGAGCCTCCTAGACACAAACCATAACACTCTTCAAACTCCCAACTGCCCAGAAGTCAATTCAGGAGTACTGAAGGGCAGAAGAACATAAGCTGTACATCAGAATTAATTGAAAGAATAGCAGAGAAGTTTATAAAGCAGCTGAAAGAAGTACTTGGTGGGATTAGAGAAGATATAACTAAATGATAATGGAAGTAGTAACCAAAAAGTTGCAAGAATTCTCAAAAGGTAGTAATACAAAGCTAGATGAACTAAACGAAATACTACAAAACATGAATGACCAGTTTATTAAAGAATTAGAGTCCATGAAAAAGTTTCAATCATAAATCTAAGAGATTAAAAATCATCTTGAAAGTATGGTTAGTAGAACCAACCAATGTGAGGTCTCAGATCTAGAAGACAATCATGCCTTCAAAGACCAAGTACTCAAAGACACATTAAAAACAATAGAATATAAAAAATGAATTTAGAAATGCTAGATGATACAAAGAAGACTAAAGTAAGGATAATTGGAATAAGTGAAAAATCAGAAGATAACACAAGTGGCATAAAAAAACCTGTTCACAGAAATAATGGCAAAATACTTCCTAAATATATGGAAAGAAATAAACATACAGATAAGTGAAGCATATAGAATACTAAATAGCCATGACCAAAAGGGAACCTCTGCCACTCCACATTCTATTTAAAATTCCACATATTCATCAAAGGGACAAAATTTTGAAGCTGTGAGAGAAAAGCAACAAATCACATTAGAGGTAAACCAATAAGGATCATGGCAGACTTCACACAAACTTTAAAAGCCAGGAGAGAAGTGTTCCAAGCCCTAAAAGGTAACAACTTCCAACCCCAGCTTTTGAATCTATCAAAATGTTTGTTTAAGTTGGTGGACAAATAAGGTATTTCCATGATAATGAACACCTCAAAATTTCATGACCACCAAACCATCTTCACAAGAAAACTTTTAGGGATATGCTAGAAAGAGACAATGAAGCCAACAATGCTAATATAAAGTGAGAAGCTAAGCAAAGTGGAAAACAATGAGGAAATCAGAAACAGGAAAGTAATGCAATGACAGGAATAAGTAGTACATCTTAGTAATAATGTTCAATGCAGATAGTCTCAATTTCCCAATCAAAAGATACAGACTGGCAGAATGGATCAAGAAACAAGACCCAGTAATAGGCAGCATACAAGAAACCCATTTAATTAAAAAAGATACTTACAAATTAAAAATCAAAAGATGGAAAATAATATTTCATGCAACAGGAACCTAGAATAGAGTAGGAGTTGCTATTCTAATTTCAGACAAAGTGACTTCGGGTCAACACTTTTCAAAAGAAATACATAAGGTCACTACATAATGGCTAAAGGAACAGTTCAACAGGAAGAGTTAACTGTTACATACACACCAAATACTGGTATGCACAATTTCATAAAATAAACACTAATGAACATAAAAAAAATCAGACAAACATCTATAAAATTGTAGTAAAAGATCTCAATGCTTACTGTCACACATGGAAAGATCAATCAGGCAACAAATCAACAAAGAAATAGAGATGAACCAAACCTTTAACAAATGGATTTAATAGATATTTACAGAGTGTTCCACTCAATAAAAACAGAGAACACAGTCTTCCTGGTAGCACATAGGATTTTCTCCAAACTAGATGGGCCCACAATAAATAAATAAATAAAATAAATGAAAAAGAATTGAATTTATCACATTCATATTATTGGACCATTGTGCAGTGAGATTAGAAATCTATGGCAAAAGACACCATAGAAACTATGAAAACACATGGAAATTAATTAATATTCTCTTGAATAATCAATGGATCACAGATAAAATTAAAGCTATTTCTACAATCAAATGATAATGTCAGTGCAACATAAAAGAACCAATAAGACACAATGAAAGAAGTCCTAAGAGGGAAGCTTATAGCAATGAATTCCCACATTAGAAAAACAAAATGCATGCAAATAAATAACCTAATATTGCAACTGAAGGTCTTAGAAAAATAGCAACAATCAAATCCAAAACTAGTATGAGGAAGGAAATTATAAAACAAAGGCAGAAATTTATGAAAATGAGACTGAAAAAACAGTATAAAGAATCAATAGTTGGTTCTTTGAAATGTTGAAAAAAATAGACAAACTCTTAGCCAATCTTATTTAAAAAGGAAAGAAAAGACCCAAATCCATGCAATTAGAAATAAAATGGGTGAAATCACAATGGATTCTGCTAATTTCAGAAGAATATTGGTAACTACTTTGGGGACCTACTTTGGGGACCTGTACTTTAATAAAATGGAAAACTCAAAAGAAATGATAAATTTTTAGATATATATGAGCTACCAAAACTGAATCAAGAAGACATAAAAATTTTAAATAACCCAACATAAGTCAATGCAATGGAAAAAAAAAAAGAGAGAAAGAAAAACAAAACAAAACAAAACAAAAACAAAAACAAAATAAAAACAAAAAACAAAAACAACCCTACCAACTAAGAAAACGCCATGTCCCAACAGATTGAGCACTGATTCTACCAGAACTTGAGAGAAGATCTAACACCAATTCTCTTCAATGAAATAGAAAGGGAAGCAGTACACTCAAAGTCATCCCTGGAAGCAAGCATTACCCTGATTTCAAAACCAGAAAAGGATCCAACCAAAAAAGAGAACCAAAGACCAATCCCTAAATGATCATAGATCCAAAAATCCTCAATAAGATGCTGGCAAACAGAATGAAGCAAGTCACCAAAAAGATCATAACATCATGCCCATGTGACATTCATTCCAAGCATACAGGGATGCTTTAACATCCACAAATCAATAAATGCAATTTATTACAAAAATAGAAGCAAGGACAAAAAAACCATATGATCTTCTCAATAGACACAGAGAAAGCGTTTCACAAAATTCAAAATCCATTCATTATAAAAACCCTCAAGAAAATAGGAATAGAGGGTCCTTCTCTTAATCTGATAATGATCATCTATGACAAATCAATGGCCAACATTATACTTAAAGAGAAGCTGAGAACTTTTCCACTAAAATCAGGAATTAGACAAGGATGCCTATTATCACCACTTTTGTTTACACAGTTATCAAAATACTAGATAGAGCAATTAGCCAATAGAAAGAAATGAAAGGGATATGGATGTAGAAAGAAGTTAATTTATTATTATTTACAGAAGACATGATCCTCTACATTGGAAACCACAAAAACTTCATCAAAAGACTAGAAGTAACAAGCAAATTCAGTAGTCTAGCAAAATACAAAGACAAGACTCAACAACCGATAGCATACCTGTACACCAATAACAAATTCACTGAGGGAAATTAAGGAAACAATACTTTTCATAATAGCATAAAGAAAAGTGAAATGAGTCAACCTGGCCAAGGAAGTAAAAGACTTCTACAATGAAAAATACTCTGAAAAAAGGAGATTGAAGAGGTTTTCAGAAAACGGAAAGATATTCTGTTTCTGCCTAGAACCAATATAGTTAAAATGCTCCTACTTCCAAAACTGTGACATAGATTTAATGCAATCTCAATCAAAATACCAATAACATTTCTTGCAGAACTGGAGAAACCAATCTTAAAATTCATATGGAACTAGAAGAGACATAGAATAGCAAAAGCAGTTCAGGGCAACAAGGGCAAGGCAGGGGGCATCACAATCCAGTGCCTCAAGTTGTACTACAAAGCTACAATTATAAAAACAGCATTGTTTTAGCAAAAACAAAAACAAAAAATAACAGACTTGTGGATCAATGGAACAAAAGAGAAGATACAGAAATAACTCCAAACACACATAGGCCTATATCTCTCACCATATATTTAAATTAAATAGATAGGCAAAACTCTCAATGACAGTGTTGTAGACAAAGATTTCTAGAATAAACCCCTGATTGTGTATTATAACCAAAATATTGTATATTGTAATCCAAGTATTGTGATCCATTTTTTGTCCTCTTTAAAACTCAAGATAATTTATATTTGTAATCCCATTGAAACATTATTGGAATCAAAGCAAATTAATTTTCACCTACCACCTTCAGTGCAACCCATGGTGAAAATAAAGACGCTGAGACATATTCAAAGTTATGGACAGCCAAGGGGTCCTGAGTCTGGTCCAGGTGAGGATACATGGAACAAAGGCCTTCCCCAGGAGTTATTAACTTGTGAAGAAGGGAGTGGCTTGAGGATGGGTGACAGTGAAAATGGTGAGAATTACATGAGTAATGTGAGCTGAGCTGGCCAGGTGGAAAAAAAGCACCTCTGCAATATGTAGGGGGAAGGGTATGCAGAAAGACTAATCTGCATAACTTGACTGAAGTAGCATTTGAATGATTTAGGAGGTGGCTGCTTCAGTTTCTGGTATGTAAACTTTTGTGCCCTGGGAAGTCATAGTCTCTTATCTTGAGGCTCAAACCCAGGTGACATTCCTGAGTTATGTGGCTCTGCCATCTTGCTGTGCTTAACTGTTTATAAGAAACACAATTCGAGGAAACAGGAAACTGTTGGTTGGCTTCAAGGATTACATATCAGTACCTCACCTCATCTTATTTGCATTGCTTAGAGTCAATTAAAGGGAAAAAAAGAGCATAGCCAGCTCTGTACATATCAGTACATGGAGATAGGAGTTCAGTTTAACTAATGTGAATGTGATTGTTCAGCACTCAAGGAGAGCCAACCGGGTCATCTATAAGAAATATCACAAATCAAATGGGATCACATTGTATTAAAAAGCTTTTGCCCAGCAAATACAACTACCAACAAAGTGAAGAGACAACCCACAGAATGGGAAAAAGATTTTTGCCATCTACTCCTCAGACAAAGGACTAACATCTAGAATACATAAAAAGCTAAAAAAAACCCAGACCTCTAAAATTTAGAGACCCAATAAAAAATGGGCATCTAAAATGAATAGACACTTTTTGTAGTCAGAGGTTATAAGGGAAAAAATTTTTGTAGTCAGGGGTTATAAGGGAAAATACAGGATATATAATTTATAGGATTATTTTCTAATATTTACCCAAAGAGTCAAATGCAAAAGAGTGCAGATCTTTTCTTTTTAAGAGAAAAAAAGACAGAGAAAAGAAAAACAAATAGCAAAAGAGACAAACAAACAACAACAACAACAACAACAAACCCAAAACAATAACAGTAGAGGTTTACAATATGATAGGA
Source organism: Cuniculus paca (assembly GCA_004365215.1). NCBI lineage: Eukaryota > Metazoa > Chordata > Mammalia > Rodentia > Cuniculidae > Cuniculus > Cuniculus paca. The sequence goes on along the minus strand of RJWT010007209.1, from coordinate 359 downwards.
ATTTAACAATGGTTGTGATATTGCGTATTGTTAACTTCAAAAGAGTTGCTCAGATTACCAGATATAGACATGTAAAATTGATCTAATCATATGAGTATTAACTGTTCTTTTCCAAGAACTAATACAATTAGTAGTATAGTCATTTTCACTACCTTATATATAGATATACAAGTTTATCTCTTTTTTCTTTTCCTTTCCTCCTCTCCCTTATCCCAGTTACTTTTCCTTTTTGAGCAGTTTCTTACCCTTACACAATATTTATTGTAGATTAGATCTTTATACACACTAGAGACTCAAAGAATCCATCCAAGGGCCTAGATCCCATGGCAATGTTCTGCATGAGTCCAACTGAAGACCTA